>BQKZ01010840.1:0-16934 GCA_036244855.1 Temnopleurus reevesii | reverse complement strand
GGTCTATGAAAATTTCAGGAATTTTTTCATCAGGCTACAAACATCATTACAAATACATGCATCAATGCTATTTTTAATATCTGCAATGTTCGTTCCAACAGAAAGGGTGGAAGTCATTACCAGTTGCATCCGGTTCAATGAGAAAATGGTATTGGTACAGGATAGTCTGTAAAATTATTGAATTTCCTAAATTTTTAAAATCACATAAGAAAAACTGTGATGTAAAAAAAAACCTCATAACTATCAGATGCCATAACAATAAGAATAAACTATTAGATTTGAATTTGGCAGCCGAAATGGAAACAGAATACATATGTTTGAATTTAGATTTTATTCTTTACTTTTTTAATTATATAAATGGGAACATTAGAAGTTAGTGCTTGAATTCTACAGCCGAAATGGCAACAGAATTCAACTATTTTAATTCTTATTTCTGAAAATTGTTTTAATTACCCAGCGCTAATATATATGGAAACAGTTGAAGTTTATGTCTGATGATTGAAATGGGAATGGGCATTACATCATTAACAGATTTCAGCAGGCCTATTGTAGAAAATTTATAATCCGGCTTTGGTTAATATTCCTTGAGCGCTAAATCTTAATGGACTTTGCACCATATGAATCACATGTATTATTGTTGTTATTATCATACATGACGTAATGGATACAAAGTATTAGAAGTACATTCTTCCTTTATTAAGAAATTATATTTGTACATAGTGCCACAAATCTTGAATATTAAGGGTCTACTTCACATCTGACAGTGTTTAATATATGATAAAGCCTGCAGCCATTTAATTTCTTCAATGATCTTTTTCTTCTAAATTATGAAAGAGCCCTTTTAAAAAACCAATATCAAAATACAAATTCATTTTTTACCTTGTACAATGAATTCACACAATACAATTAATCTTCAGTATAGAAAATAATGACTTAAAAGGCTTTTTCCTGACACACACTGTATTATTGGTCAATAGAGTTTTCAGCAAATTAAAAGCCTTGTGCATTGTGCATTGTGAACGATATGAATAATCTCATTAATTACCTGAATTTGAGTGCCTTTGTTGACAATCACATGGAAACTTAATTGATGGGATGCTTTTTTTTATGGAAAAGGACCTTGAAATTTGTAAGCATGATATATTTATAATCATGATGATGCTGCATTTCAGATGAGTGTCTATAACCTCACTCCTCTACTTTTCTCTCTATCTCCACTCTTTTGTTCCTACATCTTTCAAACTTTCTCATGCAAATAGCTCCCAACATTATAAAGTGGAAATTAGTAATAATCCCACTACAAATTGGTAATCTTCACAAATCATACATTGATGTGAATGGTGCATATGTCGCAAAAATTGGTAATCTTTCCTGGAATTACCATTAAACTTGACATATCTGATGCCAAAATAAGTCCTGATTACTAAAAATTAGTAACAAATGGCAGCTATGCATGCACATTCCCAATTTCCCTGTTGCCCTATCCCATCTCTTCTTCTTCAAGCTTCCTCCTTTGCTCCCCCTCCACAATTTCCTCTCTTCCTCTAACAATTCTTCCCCATCCTTTCTCTCCCTCCCTCTATCTGCCCATCCACAGATCCATCCGTCCATTCCCTCCCCCTTCCTTTGTCCTCCATCCATTGCTCCATCTTCCGTCTACACATTGTTCATATATTCATCCATATTTTTCCTCTCTCCTTCTCCCCCTCCTTCCCTCTTTGTCATTTCTCCCTTCATTCCTTCCTTAAATCCTTTCTTTCTTTCTTTCTTTTTTTCTCTCTTTCTTTCTTTCTTTCTTTTTTTCTTCCTCTTCCTAACTTCATCAATTAAAAATTCAATCTATCCATCCATCCACCTATTCTCCCTCCCTTTCTCTCCTTCTCTCTCTCTCTCTCTCTCTCTCTCTCTCTCTCTCACACACACACACACACACACATTCTCTCTTTCCCACCCTCCTCTCACAAGACTATCTAATAAGTTGAAGAAGGAAAAGAGTCCCTGACAATTTTCTGGACAACAAAAAAGGAATCCCAGGGAATTTATCTTTATTGGAATGTTCGCACCACAGCAAATTTCTGCGAGTCTGACATTACAGACTGCTCTACCTTTTTCTCAAGCTACGGCGAACGATCCATAATATTGTGAAGTAGTCTCAGTATACATACTCTATATACAAATATATGATCTACAAATATTGAAGAAAATCGAATCCAAGAGTCTGTGTCTGCAAACTATTACCTGTCGTGCAGGTACATGTGTGCAGTAGTGATAAAGTGATCACTGTACTTCTAAGCTCAGAATCTGGATCAGGATTTGAATCACCTCTCTAGTGCAAATGCTAGCTGAATAACAGCGATGTTCGGATCGAGATCCAAATCATTTTTAATTTTAAGTGTGAACACCACTTTGAGTATGCTTGGGGCCTCAATAGGAAGGAATTTGTCTAGATCGATTCTTTAGGGAAGTGATACCAGATATAGAATTGCTGAAACATCTGCTGATGGCCAGAAGATCGTTATTGAACTTGTATCATTTTACTAACATGTGAGGGCTCAATGTCCCGTAGACCCTCTGCATCATGTTGAGAAACCTCTTCAAAATTTGAGGGAGAAAGTCAATTTTGAGAGATTATAAATAAAAAAAACTCCATTGATATGGCAAGACATTATCATCTATTTCTTTGAAGTTGTTACACTCATAAAACCTTGAGCAACATACTTGGTTAAAATACATCCAATTAATGGTAGAATTTTTCATTTTGATCAGAAGTTGGGCATTTTTAAACAAATATTTATGTAAAATATGCCAAACTTACAGTCAAATTTTTCACTTCCACGGTAGGTTGGACATATTTCGCCCAATTGTTCTGTGGACAGCTATGTTGCCCAGTGTCGGGCAAACTTTTGCCCAAGGAGTGTGGCTTGGGTTAGGGCTTTGCAGCAGAACAATTTACCAATTTTCACACATCATACTATCCTTCGTACATTTGTCGACCAATTTTTTGGCCAATAATGTTTCTAATTTTTCCACTCTGTCATGTTGTCCTTTGATACAATTTAAAATCTGAAAGATGTCCATAAATGTACATAGTACTTGCATGAATTAAAACATCTTTCAATGAAAGAAAGTAGGAACATGCTGATTATCTACATCAAATACATGACAAAACCAAAATACTCATAGAATGTATATCAAATGACAAATGTATCTATTCTAAATATTCAATAAAAGAAATAGCAATCTATAGAGAGTGTATCAAGCACAATACAACATATTCTTTATACAATGGATAATGTTTTTGATACATCAAATGGCTTAGAAAAAATCATATTTTTTCTCACTTTTTGTAAAGGTATTCACTTAGTTGAATGAGTAAAAGCCATCCCCTCTCTAATGGGTCTGCCTATACACTTACACAACCCTTTTTTTAATCTACTTGCCCTAGGGGCTACTAAATGTCAAAGCCTCCCACTTTGGGCAAGGTGGAAATCGATGCATATAAAAATGTATATTGCATGACTGGATCGTTAATGCAATTTCAGCTTGGGTAAAAAAATTGTTTGGATGATCAAGAATGGCCTTTTCTAAGAAAATTGCGTCCGTCGGAAAAATGGTTTTTTTTTTCATTTTTGCTTCATCTTTGGAACAGATTGCAAGTAGCAAATAAGACATGAAATGGTTAAAAGTCCCTAAAACTTCTAAGAATGACCTTTAAGCTATCGGGTTGGTCGGCCTTGGGGATCCAAACAATTGTTTGTTTGTTTTTGCCTTAGAGTAATGCATAGTTTGTGCCTCTATGGAGATGTTGTTCAAAAGTTGCAATTGATTGCAATTTGCAGTTGATCAGAACACCCCAATCAAAATCAATGTTTCATGTGCATCTTGTTATAAGCGCAGACCGTGCTCAAATGAAAATGCGAGTTACAATTTGCAACTGATTTGCAGTTGATTTTTGATCAATTGTAACTTTTGAACAACACCCCCTCTGAGAATTATCTGTCTTGTAACTGAACATTGACAGAAGCATAACTTGCTGATGGTGTTAAAATTCTTTAGTCACCTTCCCTTTATCATAGAGTAGATGTGCTTTCAGCACATTGGGGGAAAATCTATTACTTGCAGTTAAAGACAATGGCTAACACTGTTGAGAATTGAAATAAAATAAAACTCCATAAAAAAATTCATTATTATAAACCTTTAGTCACAACAGCAACCACCTGAATTCTATGAGTTCATTGGTTCTGTATATTGCAAGATATAACCAATTTAACACTGATAATTCATCAGCGACAGGCCAGTTGTTTAAGTCTTTCCAGCAATGTGCAATGCGCGGATATACCTTGGTTAGTTTGGATTAATTTCATGCATGCAAGTTCAATTTTTACCCATATTTTCACTGATATTAAGCTTCTATTTCTTACCTGAGGTAACCTTTAAGAGGACTGAGTTACATCTCCTTAAATGTTCAGCTTAGGGACTGATAAATCTCATATAGGCCAGTCTGAACCAATATAAATCAATCATGAGCTCGGTGACATTTACAGAAGGGTGCAGTAGGGACTGAATTTGTGGAAGAACCTGGGCACTTTCTGGAAGATGATATATGTGGAGTGTTGCAAGCCTACATTAGTTGGGAATACATATTCAGAATGTTAATCATGAATTGCATTTATGTAGTGCTTTTCATATAAGGCAAAATTATCTTTGGAAAAGGCTTTAATAGAATTAAAGATTTCCAGACACTTTACAAAAATTAACCATTAATTAAATCAATGATTTGAAAAATTCAGATATAGTAGTTTTATTCACACATACTATGTTTAAAATGACTTTTCATACAATATATAAAGTTATTCAAAAGAGTAATTACTAGTCCATGATACAAAAGATTGAAATTGTATTCTTCACAAAATGTAAAACTTATTACGACATCATTATTCATTCATGAGAATAAGAATCAAGCTTTTAAGGATCAATGCTCTATTTATTAGATTCAGAATAATAGGTATAGATCTATAATCATTCAAAAGCCAGCTTACAATCTATCCCCTCAAAAGGAAAAAGAATTACCATCACTTTATAAACAAAAAATTATACTTGAAATTAACATGAAAATTACTCTAGTAATTATTTCATCATTGGAGGAATCAAATCACACGAAAGTATCCTGTACATATATTCCAAGGAAATATAACAATTGTGAAAACCTTGCTCTATCCTCCATGAATATTATATGACAGCCTGGTTTTTCACAGCCTCAGTCCCACATAGTCATGTTTTATGTATGCAATGAACCCAAATGTGCCACCTGCAAAAACACACGTGTCATGCATCAGCCAGCAACCCTATCCTGGCAATGTTGATCGAAGAAATCATCGGGTGTAGAAACAAAACACAAGAGAGGCCTCTCACAATATCACCATAGTAGTTAAGCCTCCGCTTCGAGCAATATGACCACAGATGAAAAGAGAAAATAAGGAAAGGAGTTAGATTGAAGTTCTAGAAAGCGGGGAGCTGCAGAAGGGGAAGTAAAAATGGGAGAGAAAATTGGAAGTTAAAGAAGCCGATGGCTAAGGGAAAAATATCAAAATAAGAAGAGAGGTAAGAAAAAAAAGATGAAGAGGAGAGAATAAAAAAGAGTTTTAGTACATGTAGATGGCACAAATAAGACAAGAAAATAAAACATTAAAAGATAGGGGGAGGAAGAAGAGATGTTTAGAAACTGAAAATACACACACATAATCATGAGTAAAGCCACTATGTTTTGCAAATCTATTAAAAAGTGCATTAGAGTAGCCTCCATAATATAAAGTGGTTTCTGATCAAAAGTGACTAGTCATTACAGGTAAGTCTTAGATTTACAGGTACAAGTAATAAGAAAATAAGCAAAAAGCTGAATGAAAAAAAGAGGCTATGAACAAAGACGAAATTAATGAATAAAGGTGCACAGAACGAAAAACAATGATTAAAAAAAAATGAAAGAATGGACAAAATGTATGTACGCAAATGAAATGGNTAGCTTAGGGACTGATAAATCTCATATAGGCCAGTCTGAACCAATATAAATCAATCATGAGCTCGGTGACATTTACAGAAGGGTGCAGTTGGGACTGAATTTGTGGAAGAACCTGGGCACTTTCTGGAAGATGATATATGTGGAGTGTTGCAAGCCTACATTAGTTGGGAATACATATTCAGAATGTTAATCATGAATTGCATTTATGTAGTGCTTTTCATATAAGGCAAAATTATCTTTGGAAAAGGCTTTAATAGAATTAAAGATTTCCAGACACTTTACAAAAATTAACCATTAATTAAATCAATGATTTGAATAATTCAGATATATTAGTTTTATTTACACATACTATGTTTAAAATGACTTTTCATACAATATATGAAGTTATTTAAAAAAGTAATTACTAGTCCATGATAGATAAGATTAGATTTGTATTCTTCTGAAAATGCAAAACTTATTCTGACATCATTATTCATTCATGAGAGTAAGAAGCAATGATGCCCTATTCATCAGGTTCCAAATAATAGATCTAGATCTATAATCATTCAAAGCCAACTTACAATCTATCCCCTCAAAAAGAAAAATAATTATCACCACTTTTTAAACAAGAATTTATAGTTGAAATTAACATGAAAATTACTCTAGTCAATATTTTATCATTGGAGGAATCAAATGAAACAAGAAATTGTAGTTGAAATCAACATGAAAATTTTTCTAGTAATTATTTTATCATTGGAGGAATCAAATAACACAAAAGTAACCTGTATTTATATTCCACGGAAATATATATAAAAATTTTCTCTATCCTTCATGAATTTTATATGGTAGCCTGGTTTTTCACAGCCTCAGTCCCACATAGTCATGTTTTATGTATGCAATGAACCCAAAACTGCCACCTGCAAAAACACACGTGTCATGCATCAGCCAGCAACCCTATCCTGGCAATGTTGATCGAAGAAATCATCGGGTGTAGAAACAAAACACAAGAGAGGCCTCTCACAATATCACCATAGTAGTTAAGCCTCCGCTTCGAGCAATATGACCACAGATGAAAAGAGAAAATAAGGAAAGGAGTTAGATTGAAGTTCTAGAAAGCGGGGAGCTGCAGAAGGGGAAGTAAAAATGGGAGAGAAAATTGGAAGTTAAAGAAGCCGATGGCTAAGGGAAAAATATCAAAATAAGAAGAGAGGTAAGAAAAAAAAGATGAAGAGGAGAGAATAAAAAAGAGTTTTAGTACATGTAGATGGCACAAATAAGACAAGAAAATAAAACATTAAAAGATAGGGGGAGGAAGAAGAGATGTTTAGAAACTGAAAATACACACACATAATCATGAGTAAAGCCACTATGTTTTGCAAATCTATTAAAAAGTGCATTAGAGTAGCCTCCATAATATAAAGTGGTTTCTGATCAAAAGTGACTAGTCATTAAAGGTAAGTCTTAGATTTACAGGTACAAGTAAGAAGAAAATAAGCAAAAAGCTGAATGAAAAAAGAGGCTATGAACAGAGACGAAATTAATGAATAAAGGTGCACAGAACGAAAAACAATGATTAAAAAAAAATGAAAGAATGGACAAAATGTATGTACGCAAATGAAATGGAAATGCATAATACAAAAATATAATGGCAGGTAGAAAGATGGGTAAGTAAAAATGAACGAGTAAAAAAATGAAGAAATAAAAAAGAGACAAAAAGCAAAGTATAGACAAAGAAAGAAAACAAAAAAGGAAAAGGGATGCACAGGACCAAAGACAGAGAGATGGATAAACGGAATGAATAGGCAAAATAAACAAGCATAATATCAAAAGAATAAAAGAATATAAAAAGTATCTGAGGTTGAAAGCAAGACAGAATATGCACAAGGTCAGAATTAAAATGTGAATAATGAAACAGCTGAACAAAAGTGAGAGCAAAACATAACAACAATCTTACTCCATCTGCCAATCACTTGTAACGAAAAAATTTGCATTAGTACAGGAAATACACCTCATGCATATTCCGGAATGGATGGCATCTCCATATAGATACGAAGATTAAGCAGGATGAAATTGACTCTATTGATGCAAGCTGAAGGAATGATGCCTCAGAATACAAACAAAGATAAACTGCACCTGGCTTGAAATTTTCTACATTTTTTCCTCGTTGATAGCTTGTAGCATGTCATCTGTGATATGAGCACTAAATCCATTGATCAAACTTCCTTTAGACATCTAGAATAAGACATCCAGAATCATGTGATTTTCACACTGTAGGCTATCTACATTAGATATGAACATCTAGAAAGAGAAATGAATTTGCTGAAGGGGGATGAGTTCACATCTAAATGAAATTGAGCATATGACAACAATGACCTTACCCTCAGCCATTCATTTGTGAATGAAAGCTTTGCATTAATATGAAAATAAACCTCATGCATATTCTGGAATGGATGGCATCTCCATATAGATACGAAGAGTAAGCAGGATGAAATTGACTCTGCNTATTTTCAGACGATTGCGCACGATACGAACAATTTGATTGGATTGCAATTACTCTGAAAAGTATTAAAATTTTGTTCATTTTTTCCACTTTTCTATTTATTGCGTACATATTACGCTTGTCGAGTTTAAAAGGGGAAATAAAACATATTTTTGTATAATGTGTGAGAATCTGAAGTAGCTGCCTAGCATTGGCCGCTTACAGTTGACTTTTTGGCCATTACATCCCGACCTATATCATTGCTATCTGGACATGGCAATGAATTTGCTGGATGGTTCTCATCTAAATGAAATTTAACACCTTGCCTATTGATTGTAATTAATTCATATTCAGAATATGTATTCAAGCAATCTTAAAGTAAACTTTCACATGACAATGGAAAACAATATTGAGCCATTGGACAAGTAAATCAAACTGTCATTTGCCCAATCGAGTAAGTTTTGTATACTTCTGTCATACATCCAGAATCATCTACTTTTCACATTGTATGCTATCTACATTAGATATGAACATCTAAACATAATACTAAATTGTCTGCGGGGGTTGGGGGGGTCGTATCTATGTGAAATTGAACACTTTGCTTATTAATTGTAATGAATTCATATTCAGAATCTGTATTCAAGCATTTTTTAGGATATGAAAACATACTAATGGCATCCAGAATCATGTACTCTTCACACTGTAATGGATATGAACATCTAGACACACAGCAATGAATTTGCTAGGGGTGGGGGCGGGGGCGGGGATTCTCATCTAAATGATATTGAATACTTTACTTTTTTATCGTAGTGAATTCATATTTAGCATATGTATTCAAGCATTTATAAGATATGAAAACCTGCACATGACAATTGTAAATAATATTAAGCCATCAGAAAAGTAAATCACTTGCCAAATTGGGGAATTTTTGTGTACTACTCCTTTGTACATCCAGAATCATCTACTTTTTACATTGTATATAATCTTCAATACATACAAACATCTCAACATTAGCTTGCGAGGGGTGGTGGCGGTGGGTCTTATCTAAACAAAATATAAAACTTTGCTTGTTGATTCTAATTAATTCATATTCAGAATATGCATGTATTCAAGCATTTTTAAAATAAACCTACACATGGCAATGGAAAACAAAATTGAGCCATCTGGCAAGAAAATTTGTAATACTGCCTTCATACATCCAGAATCATCTACTTCTCACACTGTATGCTATCTTCATTAGATATGAACATATCAACATCGCATTGACTTCAAATCTTTTACATACTATGTATTAAAGCTTGTATCATCTACATTGTAATTGAGATATGAACATCTTGGCTATAAATCAAACTTTATCACTGTGAGCAGAAGGGATAAAGGTCTGGGACAAATAAACCAAATCATTCAAACTTTCACAATAGCTAGATACACACAAAATATTGCAGTTTCCCTTTTCATTCAACATGACTTGTTTGACATTTCTCTAGCTATTGTGAATGCTTCAATGGAAGTTGTTTACTTCGTCCCAGTCCTTTGTCCCTTCTGCTCACATTTATTATATTCTCATACACTAATTTTATCCCACTCACATGATCACATGACAGACTACATGCCTAATCAGTATCAGTTGCCATAACCCATGAGGAATCATAGCACATATAATCTTAGTGCAAAATCAATAATGTAGCGAAATCCAGGGCCACTGCACTCTATAAAGCAATATTGCGCTTTCAAAACCCTTGTAATTATGAGTATGGTATGGTATAGGTATACAATGCCATAAACATGGATCACTGTCAGATCGCCAGATGATTTTTAACCAGCTTGATGAATTCATAATGCATGAATAAAGCATGGATATTATATGCATGCATAAACATTTCTGTGTTGTTTACTGTATAGCGCATTCACAAAGACAACTTTTTCTAATTTATGTAAATTTCTGCCCCCTCTCCCATCTTCCTTACTTTCAAAGTTGTCAAATCAGTCTATCCCATAATTAATTTAACTCATATACTAATTCACTCTGGTGTGGTGATGTTTGAATTTGATTATATCTTACATGGCTCATGTGAATGTAACTTGCAGGAATTTGTTTTACCAAATTCGCAATTTAAACAGTGTGAGGAAGTCCATCTCCAAGAAAGTTACTTCTTTGGTCGGTCATTCATATGTTGTTTCTCGTTTAGATTATGGGAATGCTCTCTTGTTCAATGCCAATGGTAGTCAGATACTTAAATTACAAAGAGTACAAAATGCTGCTGCCCGAGTTATCAGTAAAACATAAAAATTCTCACACATTACTCCAATTTTAAAAGAACTTCATTGGTTGCCTGTTACAAAACGCATTAAATTCAAAATTCTCATGCTCACTTGGAAAGTTGTCAATGATTTTGCTCCTTCATATTTACGTGAAAACATCTCAGAGTATGCTCCTTCTAGAAATCTGCGATCCTCGGGCAGCGGGATGCTAACTCCTCTCAGAGTGAAATGTTCTTCTGGTGAAAAGGCTTTAATGCTCCACTATTGTGGAATATGCTCCCTAATAACATCCGTAATGTTAGTTCCTTAGAATCGTTCAAACGTGGTCTTAAGACATATCTTTTCACCTCCCACTTTAAATAAATTGTCTTCCTTTCTTCTTTGTCTTCCTTTCTTCTTTATCCCTCCGCGCCTTTGAATAGGAAACTAGAAAGCAGGCGTGTTTAAATGCTATTTATTATTATTATTATTATTATTACATTGTACTTCTCATTGGTTTACGGTATTTGATTTGTTAATTACATATCTAATGGCACTAGAACTTGCAGGGGGTTAAAGAGGCTTTATATATTTTGCTAAACATATAATATTTCAACAAGAATTCATAATATGTGTTTGATAAAAATTTATTATCATTTCCAATACTTGTCGATTCCACATAAGAACCTCTGAATAATTCTGGATAGTCATTTTGATAAATCATACTGCTAACATTGTAGTCCTAATGTATTCTATACTAATAATCTCTGTATTTACATGTCTTCACCAGCACTTGGTGTAAGAAGGTTGGGATGGAAAATCTGCGGGTTATGGAGATTAAGTTCTCCTTTTCCACGCCCCGGCAGCCCTCTCAAACCAACTGCAGGTCTTAATCAATTATTCCTTTGTCTAATTCTTGTATCTTTGTATCCTTTTCTTATACTGTAATTGTTTTGTTTTGAATTTGCAAAATAAATAACAGTAATAAAATAATTATAATATGAATTGAAATCAGATTGTCTTGTTATATACATCTCATGCCTAATTGGTATTCCATGTCATAACAGAGAGACAATCCCTTGTCATAATCTATTCCAAATCTTGTTCTCTCCTGGGAAAATCTATTCTCCATAAACCTGATTGAAGCAATACAATATGGCTTCCCCAATACTTCCAAAGAACACGAAAAATATTAGGTTTTCCCAACATTATCATTAAGGTTGCATGAACAATTGATAAAAAAAAAATATTTGGGATATATATTAAAATTAGATTAGAGCTATTACAGAGAGAGGTTTCTTCAACATGATATTAACTATTTCCGCAAATAAAGTGGGTTATGGAACAATAAATCCGTACGCCATGTATTGAACTGTGCGGACACAACAATCATAAGCTGGTTCCAAATTGAATAACAATAAGGAGCACTTAATTTTGTTCTCAAGTTATTTGCTGCAAAATTTTCTCTCTCAATAATTGTTTGATAATTTACTGAAGGCAGATTAGTTTTCTTCACTTCATGAACTACATGCATTCTATGTCATACCCAGCTAATCAGTATTATTTGTAAGAGAGAACAGCCATTTTCATTATCTCAGCAAAAACTCAATAATCTCTCTCATCCTAAGGATAAGAGCAATTTGGGGTTCCAAAATATGTACCTAAACAATGCAATCAAATGACATTGTGTCGTCATCAATGGAAGAAAGTCTTTCACAAATTTACAAGAGCATTTTTAGAAAGAAAATATACATGCGCCTGAGCACTCTACACAATAATTTTGGCGATATAGCATTATTATTATCATTATTATATGTATGAGGTAAATTTACTTTAGATTAGTATATTGACAGAAAAAAAGTTTCCTTCTGAATATGTTCATTGTAATTTCTCTACCTACATGTATATCTCTATGGTCATTTTCTTTACAATTTCTTCCTACTTAATTGCCTCATGTCCAATTAAAAGTCACGGCATGATTTGAAAACAGATTACCCATTATTGTATTACATGCAATACCTAATCAGTATTCTATGCCATAAGAGTCAGACAAACCCTTGTCATAATCACAGCAAAAACTCAATAATCTTGCTCACCCCAGGGACTCTCTCCTCTACGCAAACCAGATTAAAGCAATACTAGTATTGGGCTTTCCCACTCTTCATCATCGGCTACGTGGGGTATGTCTACGCATATAGCCATGAAATGATGCATTTTGTAATATCACTATCACTATCAAAATATGATCACGCATCTTTATCAATACAAATATCATTCACAAATTATCAAGAGCATTTAGAGGAAGAAATATATGGGGAACATTCTAATCAGCGTAGTATATTGACAGAGACGAGTTTCCTTTTGAATATGTTTGCTTCTATTTCTCTCTCTATCTGTCAATCTTTCTGCTCTTTTTGATAATTTCTTCCTACTCAATTACATCATGTCCAATTAAAAGTCACTGCATGATTTGAAGACAGATTACCCTACTTTTTTGTGCATAGTATTACATGTCATACCTAATCAGTATTCTATGTCATAAGAGTCAGACAAACCCTTGTCATAATCACAGCAAAAACTCAATAATCTCAATCACCCCAGGAATACTTCACAGTACTCAAACCTGATTAAAGCAATTATAAGCTTCCCCAATATGAGTAAACAATGAAAAAAAATGATTTTGTATCATAAGCATTAAACATTAATTGAGAATTTGAATGAACATTTTGGGAAAGATAATATGAGGTATATTCAAACTAGATTAGCAAAGTTACATCAACAATATTTATGAAGAATATGATTATATGCACTGACTCATTTTCTACCTCTCTTTCTCTATCTCTATCTCTTTTTTTGGGGGGGGGCCGATTATTTATTCCTACTCAATTACATCATGTCCAATTAAAAGTCACTGCATGATTTGAAGACAGATTACCCATTATTGTATTACATGCGATACCTAATCAGTATTCTATGTCATAAGAGTCAGACAAACCCTTGCAATAATCACAGCAAAAACTCAATAATCTCGCTCACCCCAGGGACTCTCTCCTCTATGCAAACCAGATTAAAGCAATATTGAGCCTCCCCAATATGTCCATATAACACTAACACAGTATCTCCATCACTACAAAAATCCGTTCATATATTTATAAAAGCACTTTGAGAAAGAATAAGTACACGGGATATTCACTTTAAACTAGTATATTGACAGAGACAAGTTCCCTTCTGAATATGTTCACTGCTATTTCTCTCTCTATCTATCTATCTATCTATCTATCTATCTATCTATCTATCTACCTATCTATCTATCTTATATTTTTGTAATTTCTTCCTACTCAATTATATCATGTCCAATTAAAAGTCACTGTATGATTTGAAGACAGATTACCCTACTTTTTTGTGTATTGTATTACATGCAATACCTAATCAGTATTCTATGTCATAAGAGTCAGACAAACCCTTGTCATAATCACAGCAAAAACTCAATAATCTCGCTCACCCCAGGGACACTCTCCTCTTCGCAAACCAGATTAAAGCAATATTGGGCTTTCCCACTCTTCATCATCGGCTACGTGGGGTATGTCTACGCATATAGCCATGAAATGATGCGTTTTGTAATATCACTAAAGGGCAGGCTGCGCGAGTCCAGTCGGGGGATCGGAATCGAGGTTGACTGAACGTTGAATAAGTCAGCGACTTTCACATGAGAATATAAATCCAACCAGCGATGACTCCTTGGTGGTCTTAGGATCTGGGGTACGGTGCGGGGGCCCAGCCTGCCTTTTGTTAGATATCAGCACTATTAAATACTTGCCCTTTTAGAACACCCCCCCATCCCCCCCTGCCCATGTTTAGGAAGGAAACCCTTATTTTGCTTGTCCAACTCCAATTCGGCAGACCCTCCCCCTTGAAGAAACAACATATCCTTACTTTATACCCAGTGTTGCGACAAGTTGAGTATCTAGGCAGTGGATTCCTTTTGATTCAGAAATCATTGATATCATATTGATGTGGAAATGTTCTAAAATACTCAGAAATAAATGGTGAACATTATATCAATTATTTCAATGTACTGAAAGTAATTAAATATTCTGGAGTGCCAACTCTACCCAAACTGACTTTGCCTTTTTAACATATAAAACAAATGGGAATGAATTTTCCAACAAATTTCTTCCACACTAGTTTAAGTGAGACCATAAATTTGGCATTAAGCATTAATTTGTGAATTTTGTGAATAGTCCACTGTTATGAAAGTTAGTGTCTTCACACATTAAATACCAATACATGACCTTGTGTAACATAATGTAGTGGTTCAAGCTCTGCAATTTGTTAACTTTTCATGCATGCAAATTGACCATCAGCACCTTTTTGCCGAAGTATCATGTCAAAAAAAATTCCTGTTTTACAGAATGGTGTGAAGAGTGCCAAGAATTTATAATGTGAAGAAAGGGTTCACTGCCTGTATAGTGTTACAAGCACCATGGCTCGCTTGCTTTTTGGGATGAAAGGAGAGTCGATTTTAATGAGAATTACAGCCAGGTACAAAGTGGAATCTTGCTCATTAGACTGGAAACTTTGACTTATAGCCTTACAGCGGTGACATAGAAGAAAAGGAGGCTTAAAGGGACAGGTGTCATTGAGGATAAGAATAAGCTGGCTTTTCAGTAAATGCAAATTCTATATTCTGCTAAAGAAAGTTTGCTCCCGGGTGGCAGATTATAGCAACATAAAATGCATGAACAAATTTGGTTGTTACTAATAGGATTATATCAATAGGCTTACTTGACCAATGAATCTTTGGTAGACCTCTAAATTGAAAAAAATTAAAATTTGTCATTTTTTATTACAATATAGTAATTCTTTTGATTACAACAACCATGCCTTTAAAGTATTTTTCTTATTCTGGATGGGTGTCTCTTAACCATGCCATTCTCCATCTCTTGTTTGGATGCTCTCCAATGCCATTTTTTTTTAAAGCATTGGTCGGTCTAAAAAAAGTTTTTTTTATACAGTCACTATCAAGAAATTTGTATCATGAAGAGGGGTAAATTGTTGTAAGATATTTTATTTTGGCATAACCTGTATCATAAACATGGATATACGTAGTGTAGTAATTCGAATTACTACACTATGTATATCCGTGTTTATGACGGGTTCCTGCTTCCATAGAATGAAGGTTACAACGTTAAATCAACCAAGGTGAGGCAGATTTGATCTCAAAAGCTGCGCAAGATTTGAAAGAATAAAGTCACAATTGTGCAGAATGCAGGGAAAAAACACAATATGGTGCGGCGACGTACGTGTCGAGGGCCGTGCCCCAGGAAGTTAGGGTTAAGCTCTAACAAACGAATATATCAAAGCTTGCTGTTTCAAAGGGAACTACAGCAACCAATGATAAAATCTCATCCAGAGCAATATGTTCCAGACATAAAAGTTTGATTGGTAGTCTGAAATGTTTACGCTACAGTAAAATATAAACAAAAGTAGTGTAAACTTTCTGGATATCATATCAACTGAAAATCATAACACAAATTTTCACTTGATTCATGCTATATGACAAAACCATCTGTCACATATTTGATTGATAATGCTATCCAATATGATGGTGCCTCTTCCTCTATTTATCACATACTGCATTCGACAAGCTTAAATTTCCGCTAAGGCAAAACAATATTTGGATGCCCTCAGCTCACCAACCGTCTGAAATGGTCCGACATGAACTTTCCTTTTTTTGATTTTTACTCAAATTTAGAAGAAAAAATCACTGTATAATTATATGAAAACACAAGGAATATAATCTGAAAGAGTCATTTTCAGTAAAATTATAGATTTATATGTGACATAAACCTGAAAAGTCATTCTCAAACATATTCGGGTTTTTTAATCCATTCCAAGTCTAATTTTCTACAGGAAGCTGTTCCATGAACATGAAAATGAAGTACCGGTAAAAAGGAGCGTGTGTGTTCATTTCCACTTCACTTCATTTCCATGTCATTTTGCTTATGATTAAGATTCTGCTAAGATCGAACACTCAAGCTCTTTCATTTTACTCCACAACTCTCCATTATTGGATAAGCAGTTTCAGCGATTCTCTTTATCTATCCAAGCATAAAACAAAGGAAATTAAAAAAAAAATCCTAGCCAACAGATGAAATTTGTCAAAACAAGCAATTCCCGGATATCTAAACAATTTTGTTTAGCTTAATTTAGCAACCA
>BQKZ01010839.1:2075-17362 GCA_036244855.1 Temnopleurus reevesii | reverse complement strand
CCAACTCTAGGCGTAGTGAAGGCCAACTCTAGGCGTAATGAAGGCCAACTCTAGGCGTAGTGAAGACCAACTCTAGGCGAGTGAAGGCCAACTCTAGGCGTAGTGGAAGTGCACCTTTTCTACCCAACTGATTAGTCTACCAGAACAGACCCTTGGGTTTCGTTGTGCGCACACACAGAGAGTGATATAGGGTATGCATTGTGTGTCTGCATGCTTGAGCAATGTGGTGAGTCAGTTGACTGTGTGTGATATAGTCCCACAATATGCATACCCTGTATCATGCTCTGCGCATGCACACACAGAAAGTCTAGGGTTTGTGCTTGCAAACTACCAACTTGCAATCCAATTTGCAATCCAACAAGTAGCTCTAAAGCCAGGTCACCTGGGGGTATAGAGTTACATCTAAATTGCACTTTTCAATTTCAGAAATGGAACGGTCATCCACTGGTCGTAAGATTGGTGGGTAATGGTCAGTAAACGGTCAAGACTGTAGGTCAGTTTTGTAGGGCCTTTTCTCAATCGAATTATGTTAGTGTTACAGCTCATTTCAAAATTACAGAGAAAAAGTCAACCTTTGAGTAGGGCTGCCTTCAACCCCCCCCCCCCTCCCACCCCCCCCGCTCAGATTCGATACTTGATTACAGTTGTGCTTTAAATGGCCAATGACTCCATTCTCTCCCAACTCACCTCCTAAACAACTGCTACCACTAGTCTATATTACACACACCTTTTGCAAAGCAATGCAATGCCTCCCGGTAGTATCAACATTGTCAACCCCTGTTCATTTGCTTATGATCCTTATAAATTAAGTGTAAACTGTGAAATTGTGAAAAAAAGAGAATTCATATCCTCACCTACATTCTATGATGATATTAGAATCCTATATCTTTGTGTTGTAAGAGTGAGCGGCAAAAGTAAACGAGAAGGAAAAAATATATATACAAAATGTAAAAGGATGGATACAAAGACAGAAAGATAGATACATAGAAAGAAAGATAGATTAATATGGATTACAGAGATTTATGTGTACGCTTACACATATGGTAGATAAGAGATAGAAGTGGTAGATCTTTTAAAAAAATTATAGAAGAATTTTTTAACAAATAAAAAGGTTCCAAGTTCAATTGCTATGTATGTAACTCATGGATGTCCCCAGTCCATATGATGCTTATGAATTCTGAATGCATAAAAAAAGTCACTCCCCCTCTACACCATCACCCCAATTATTGATCACTCCCCCCCCCCCCTAGAGCTCACTGACCTTTTTTATTCATACCTTCCTCATTGATCAAGATTATATTGTAAATACTGATGTTTACAATAAGGTGAGATTAAAATAGTTGTTTCCACGTCCCAATGGTTAGAGGGTCACAGAATCAACTCCCCCCCCCCCTTTCCAACAGAGTTGCCCATTGAAGTACATAGTCAAAGAGAAGAGGCGGCACTTCTTTTCATTTTAACTTAATTGCTCTATGTTGCTTTTGTTCTAACAATATAAATCATAAAAATATGTAGTAGTGTGAGTATCCCAGTCCAATTTACAAAAGAAAATATACCACATGATGTTGCTACTCCAATCCAAACTGAAACGGACACTTTCATTTGTGCACACACTGAGCTTGTCACAAAACAGTGATTTTCTACAGACACGCAGATCAACTGCATCTTACTATTAATTACGACTAGAAATTGCAAATTATGATTCAATAGCAACTGTCTAGCACCAACCCCTAAAACGTGTATTTGTTACTTGTGATTGATCTGCGATAGGGGACGTTGCTCAAAAGTTGCAATTGATCGAAACGTGCTAATCAAAATAATTTGTTTCATGCGCGTCTTAAACGCGCATACCATGCGCGAATGAAAATGCGTGTTACAATTTGCAAAGTTGCAGTTCACTTTGAGCAACACCCCAATAGACAACTATGTTCAATCATATCTTCACGAAATAATAGAAAAATCTCTCATTGACATGAACCTTGTTATGTACAACGTCTACAACAGATTGATGATAAGATCCTCACATTTATTAGACGTATAAAGGACACTGGGTCAGAAAGAGAAAGATGCTGCCAAAAAGCTTTTCTCATCCGCAGAAAAAGGATGGACTCTGATCAAGTTCGAATATGCACAAAATGCTCATGATCAGAGTATATTATACAGATCAGACTTTGTATTTATATAAGACGGACATGTGATTGTGGGTATTCAGAGTATGCATATGTATGTGTCAGTATAAAATGTGTCATTACTTGCATTTACTCAGATTTGATTCAAAGTGACAGTCCTGCTTTTTTGATACTTCCGTACTCATATTTTGTACTAAATATGGTACATCTGATACCATATTGATATACAGACAGTATCACTGCCATACAGTACTCCTACTCAGCTGCAGTACATGTACTTACCAAGTTTCTGAATCTGCTCTAGCTGATGCTCCTGATACCGAGACAATCTAAGCCGGTTATCCATGCTATCCTCCATCTAACGTCTTTCTATTATCTACTCACTAGCTCACTAAAAAACACCACGTCCTCGTCAAAAACTACACAAAATGGACGCTGACATCTAAAATGGTCTATTACGAACAGGCTTGGGTGGTATTTTGCGTGTTATTTCCTCAGATTTAGCCCAGATTTGTTATCCCGCGGTGATGTTGAAGAAGAAGCGATAAGCCTGCCTGTGTTTGTGCGTTCTGCCTATCTAGTCACAAGGATGCCCTCCCGCACTGTGCATGGGTTGTCAGTGGAGGAGATGGAGGCATTCGCTATTCAGTGCATGCATTAGGGATGCAGCAGCACTCCACTGTATGCAGACTTTGTGTGCTGGGTTATGTGTGTAGAGCGAGCACTGCGTATGGGAGCTGTGTGTGTCTAGAGTGTAGTGTGTGTATGTGTGCATCTATGCATGAAGGAAGGCGCTCCCAATGCCTTAACATGAGGATATCTCCTATTGAATGATGCAGTGCGATGATGCTGGCCTAACCACGGAGAATACCGGTGGTATGGGTGCGAAGACATGCAAAACACACACACGATACCAGCCTCGCTTCGCTCCTCACACAGTGCTCCTACATGAGGCAGTGAATGCTAGACTGAATCACAGACTATATCATTCTCGTTTCGTAAGCTTGGTTCTGTGGGGCTGACTAGATTTAGATGATGACGAAAAGTCCTAATGCAGTTCGTCTGTCGAAGTGGAGGTTTTGGAAGTATTGGATTTTCAATGCGCGTCTGAGATGGGGGTATAACAGGAAGTATGTGGTCCTTGTTTTCGAGAACATTGGAGAAAACAAGTGTTTTTTCTCTTCTCTCTTTGTCTCTTTCTGAAGATTTTATTTAAAAAATGACATCAAATCGCAAAACTGAAAAAGGATGGACAAAATTTGGCAAAACTTTAACTCTTCTTCACTAAAATGCTTGCACAATTAATGTGGACATGTATACCAAAAAAATAAGATTAAAAAGGAAAATTTTAAAATTTCAAATTTCAAAATTGATGAAAAACTAAAAACTATGAAAATTTGAATACTAATTTGAAAATCAATCTATAAGAGTTTTCGATAAAAAATTTTTTGTTTTTTAATCTTTTTTTTTTCATTCACTGACAGAATCACTAAGCTTTTAATCTATTCATCTTAAAAGCAATACACAAGAAATTGCATTTTTATGTCAAACTACAATAGATTTTTAGTATCTGGTAAAGATGACAAAGCTATTGTATAGCTCTTTGTAAATCTTTGATGTCAAATATTAAAGCTGAATAGATTCACATCCTATACCTTCTGAAAGTCAACAAGTGAAAATGTTCGATAGGGAAATAATAGTGTATACAGCTGTACTTCTAAAAAGGGTGAAATGTGAGTAAAATTTCACTCTTTCATGTATTCAACATATTCATAATTTTGCTGTGATTTTTCAATTTTGGTGAGAATAGAAAAAAATTCAAGACGGGCCATTTTTAGAGGGTCGGTCGGTCGGTGGAGGGCATCCAAACAATTTTTAGGGGGCCTTACTCGGGGACAGCCACTTTCCATGAAATACTTTTGTGATGGTTTTGTGCAACCGTATCCTCTGGCTACCACTCTGTGAAAAACGGGCTGGGATTATAATGGCAATAGGCTAGTGGATTGTTGTCATGGCAATGACCACAAATGAGAAGCCACAAGTGGATGAAGTTGTAAACAACAGGTGCTCTAAACTATTCTAAAAATATGAATATGACTATAGTTATGACTAGGCAAAGGGATTATAACCAATAACTGTTGTGGTCACTGAGGTGCAATCAGCTCCCCTTCCCTCCTCCTCGCTCTCATACACTGCAAAGCCACTTCAACTTGAACAATTGTGAATACACTGTATGCATGCAGGCCTTCAAAATGAGAATAATAATAACTTGTGAATACACTGTATGCATGCAGGCCTTCAAAATGAGAATAATAATAACTTGTGAATACACTGTATGCATGCAGGCCTTCAAAATGAGAATAATAATAACTTGTGAATACACTGTATGCATGCAGGCCTTCAAAATGAGAATAATAATAACTTGTGAATACACTGTATGCATGCAGGCCTTCAAAATGAGAATAATAATAACTTGTGAATACACTGTATGCATGCAGGCCTTCAAAATGATAATAATAATAATGATTATAATAATAATAATCGCACCAAGTTACTGGGAGAATAGTTCATAGAACTGAAATGGCTACCCTGGGAATAGACACATTATTATTATTATTATTATTATCATCATTAACCCAAAAGTCTTTTAATTTTAAAGTCTTAATATGATTGACTGTCTCGACTGATATGTAACACTAAAATGGATTCAAATCAACTAAAATGCATTTTATGAAACACATCTTAAACGATTTTATATCTAAAAATCACAACAGTTTGGCTCAAACCAAGCTTGAAAAAACCCAGCCCCCTCCCCTTACAAGATAGCTCTTGCAGCATTATTGGCATGGTAACAATCAAGAATGACAAGTTTCCACAATATGTCAACCTTTACGACGAGCAAAGGTTCATGATCATGACCTATAATTTGTGCGGTCACTGATGCATGCAGGGACTGAACTTTAAGGGGAAACCATCCCCTTAGGATTTTCTTGTTCTCATTGAATGAAGAAAATCAAATGAACAAACTGTAAAAGTTTGAGCATAATTTGAAAATCTGTTAAAAATTTATGAATTTTCAAATTCACAGAGATTTCACGATCACTGGCTCTCACAGGGATCTGTGCGATCGGCAATTGACGAAATCTGTGACGTCATGTCGCACAATTCCTCATTCACTGTGTACATAGAATTATTAAAAATGGATTAATAACAACAGCTTGAACCCAGCCCCATGTTACAAAGTACTGGCATGGTAACTGTTATGAATTTTGATTTGCTGTGTTGGGTTTCAAATTAATCAAACCATTTTCTGTAGTTCGCACGTCTTGAAGTAAGACTAGCCAGTGGCCGGAATTTTTTTGTCACAATTTGTCACAAAGTTCAACTTTCACAGCGATCGCTCACAGAAATGTCGATTTCTTGATTTTCAAAGTGTTCTTATTCCGTGTTACGACAGGTATGTTTTAATTATCGATTGCTCGTTATTGTACTTCAAACGTACCGTATGGCAAATTTGTGACTTATTGATGTTTTTGAGGATCAATATTGGGATAATTGTTCTCTTTTAATGACTGCGTCTGCGATTTTGTTCTGAAGACTGAACTTGACCGAATCAAATTTGATTTAGGATCAGCACCAAATGTTTCATCCTCTAGTTTAGAGAGAATTTAATTCTTGGTCGGATTTACCGGTAGTCAATTTTCTTTGCACTTAATTTTTCTGTCAATATGCTTCTTAAACGTAAATAAGGTAGGCGTTTTGTTGGAACTTCATTTCTCTTGCGCGTAGTCAGAAAAACTTTGGAAACAGTACGATCCGCGCACAAAATTTCCCGCGGCAGATTAATTCTTATTAAACCGTTATGTGATTCGCCCATAAGTTCATCGTATAGTCTTGAATTTAAAACCTTTTCTTGAAATGGTTGAAAATATGTCAGTTTAAGGCAGAAGTTGACTTAATTTTGTATAGTTCATGAACAATCAAAACTGTCATTTATTTTGGACTTTCGATCTGAGAAAAGTCAGGAAAATAAGATAAAATGAAGTTAAATTTGATAAATTTACAAAAGGAATATGTAATTTCCCTTGTAATATCAGTAGTACTTATGATTGTTCTTCTTTTTCTTGTTTATTTGCAGAACACAACACTTTTGTTGAATCTTCCTTTTGCTCACTTCTGGAGTACTAGCTACTTGTTTACGCTAATAAAGTTTTAAAGAATTGCAACAACGTGTCTTAGAATTCAAATGAATGTTGACGTGCTTGGTTCCGTGACAGTAACAACAATCATGAATTACAAGTTTCCACAACATGACAACCTTTACAACGAGCAAAGGTTCGTGATCATGACCTGTAATTTGTGTGGTCACTGATGCATGATTAGCGCCCCAGGGAATGAACTTTAACATTTGCAGGGGAGCTGTAAATAGCTCTCCAAGAGTCTTTCAAGGAGAATTTTAGGGGAGCTGAATTAAGACTTCATCACATACTAAAGGCCGACTCACACATTTGCGTTTTTAGCCTGCGTTTTTAGCCTGCTTCGGTCCAGTGTGGATGCACAGAGGTGCAGGTCATTAAGGTGGACTGACGTTCAGCGTATGCTCCTTGAACGCAAGTAGAGTGTCAGTCCAATGTCTGATCAGGGTATATTACTTAGTTTAAGCAATGAGTACGGAAGGGCCGAACAGGACGTTATTTCTCAAGCGCGGGAAAATCTCGCGGGCCGTTAAGGTTGAGAACGCCCACTAGATTTCAACGCGCATGAGAAATAATGCCCTGATCAGCCCTTCCGTACTCATTGCTTAAAGTCAGTACTGTGTGCTCGGAGACCTTTTTGTAATTAAAAAAAAGGCCGATGCAGGCTTATAACACAAAGGTGTCAGTCGGCCTAACATTTGGGGTTACAAAGGGCTCTATAAATCACCTTCCACCCCCCCCCAAAAAAATAAACATTTAACCCATTTACTACTGAATTCTTATATCCCTCTCGCACTCACTTCCCCTAAATTTTCGTCCCTATGTCCCCCCCCCCATTCACACAACTAGTCATGATCAAGTTTGATTATTTATGTAAAAGCTGTGATGATGACAGATTCACGAGGTTCTACTGCAATAGAGTGACTCATCAAAACCGCTCTAAATGTCACCTTAAAACTAAACTCAGCACACATATTGGTCACACAGAGGCCCATATTAAATAAAAAGGGGAAAACTATGAGGAAAACGTTATGCTTCTCAAGACAAGCAGCAAAAGATTCAGGATTCAAGATTTGTTTTCTTTCAGATTTCATTATCAATACATAGAAAAAAAATTACAACTTAGAACCACAAATACGTCATTGAAAGGAAATAAATAAAAATGAAATTGGAAACAGCAGGAAGCAATGCTTGTGAGACACTAGTCCCTAGAAATAAATATTTCAACATATTCATAAACAATCTCAAGATTTATATTTTTTTTCATTCCAATTATAGGTTCCAATGAGAACGTCAACTCTTTTTACGGGGGCACAAAAGAAGAGCAAAAAATACAGTGTTCGACCAACTTTAAATAGTTCTTATCTATGGCTAAATAAGGAAATTAGAACAAATTTCCCCAAAAAATGTTTTAAGATAAACGTTCTACGTTTGCACATCGTGAGACAACTGATCAACTTTCTTCAATGAAAAATATGTAATCAGAACAAAATGTTTGCTGTACATGTAAATGACGTTCAAATGAATAAATTCCAAATTCCAAACCATAATACATTTCCTCCAAATTCATCTATTACAATGCTTTGCCCTCAAAGGTGCTTACATGTAGCTATAATGACTGTAATTATGGGTCAAGCTTTATCCCATATTCTTTGAGAAATTGATTTTGTTGCTGCTTTGAGGAATACAATATGAATTAACCTGGAAATGCCATTCTTTGAAAGCTGAAAATTTTAAATCAACAGAAAGACTTCTTAATTATTAGCATTTTTTGATAACATTTAAAGAGAAATCTGACATCTTCATTCAAATAACTCTATTCACACTAATTAGCCAATTAACACATATTATTTCCCAGACTGATAAGGCACACTGACTGTTGTCAGGCCAATCTTATCATCTTGATCCATTGTCTAACATGCCCACAGAAAAATAACTCTAAACAGATTGATAGGCAAAAAACTACAAAGGAGAAACAAGCAAATAAAAATTGTCAACATCAGAACATTTGATGGAGATGGACCAGATGAGAAGATATAATATTATATTCTCTCATTCCATAACTGCAATAAATACAATTCCAGCTTTAGGCCCCGGTCACATGGAGGACCGGAAGCAACACGATTCAACTTGACTCTTTGTTAATTCACAGTTAACTGCCTCAAAACAAAGAGTCGCGTTGAATCTTATTGCTTCCCAGGCGCTATGTGACCGGGGCTTTAACAATCTTCACACGAGATACATGAAGGCATAAATCATGTTCAAATGAGCTCTTCTAAATACCAATCCGACTATTAAAATGATCAGTTTTGGGAGAGATGGTGCTTCAGATATTTAACTACTTTGTTAGCTGCAGTAAAAGCATTACCATAATGCAGTTTTTCAATGACAAATTAGAGCATGTTCATAGTTTATTTGGATAAAAGCGATCAAAAAATGGCTTTATTATCGCAAAATGAACTAGATGAATCCTCGACCGCGCACGGTCGAAATTTATGCCTCCGCCATCACGCAATCAGAAATATGTACGGCTTGTTTGTTCCATGCCATCAGAAATCAAAAATATTTTTCAAATTTTGGGCACTGCGACCTTTTACCCTGTGAACCTAAAATCTCATCAGTTCTTCCTCACATGCTTATACATAATTGAGCTACACACTAAGTTTGAAAGAAATTGGTTNAATGACAAATTAGAGCATGTTCATAGTTTATTTGGATAAAAGCGATCAAAAAATGGCTTTATTATCGCAAAATGAACTAGATGAATCCTCGACCGCACACGGTCGAAATTTATGCCTCCGTCATCACGCAATCAGAAATATGTACGGCTTGTTTGTTCCATGCCATCAGAAATCAAACATATTTTTCAAATTTTGGGCACTGCGACCTTTGACCCTGTGAACCTAAAATCACATCAGTTCTTCCTCACATGCTTATACATAATTGAGCTACACACTAAGTTTGAAAGAAATTGGTTAAATTTTTCTGTTATAAGTTATAACAATAATGATCTTTATCGGGTTTTTCTGCCCTGTGACCTTTGACCTATGACCCACTGAACCCAAAATCTATTCAGTTCATCCTCACAGGCTTATACATACTTGAGCCAAGTTTGGTCAAAATCTGTACAGCAGTTCTGAACTTACTGCGGTAACAAGCTATTTGGGGGGATTTTCAGGTTTTTTGGCCCTGTGACCTTTGACTTTTGACCCACTGAACCCAAAATCGCATCAGTTCATCCTCATATGCTTATACATACTTGAGCCAAGTTTGGTCAAAATCTGTACAGCAGTTGTGAACTTATTGTGGTAACAAGCTATTTTTGGTGATTTTTTACAAGTTTTTTGGCCCTGTGACCTTTGAACCACTGAACCCAAAATCGCATCAGTTCATCCTCACATGCTTATACATACTTTGGTGAAGTTTGGTGAAAATCCGTCAAGCGGTTCTGAACTTATCGTGGTAACATGGTCCGGACGGACGCAAGGACGGACGCACGGACAGACAACCCGAAAACATAATGCCTCCGGCACCACCTTACGGTGGCGAGGCATAAAAATGACGACAGCATCGCTCTCCCTATCATGCTTCACATACAAAATGAATGCAAACTCACAAACCGCAGACAATACCACTGATCAATCCGCCCATTCTGTACGGGTGGGCCACCATGCGAATCATTCATCTCACCGTATATGAATCACAGGTGATTGGCATGTTCGAAGTTAAATATGCCAGAAAGTGCAAAAATCTTCAAATAATTTCGTACACAGTTACATTTCGGCATGTTAAGCAACTTGTGAATACATCAGCTCGTGTCACATCACTTTCTGCATCCCGACCATAACGAATATACCTTTAAGGTTTGATTAAATAGGGGCAAAATCATTTTTTTCGAGCTAAAAGGGGAAACATGACAAAAAGAATGAACAAACAAATTGATTCCAAATAAATTCCAATTCAAGCAAGAAATAAATTGGATTATCAGAGTTTTTTTTAAATTGGACATAAACAATACTCGGGAATGCGCAACATACCTTAATCATAACCCAGATTAGAGGTAAACGTCATTCCTTCATGATTCAAAACAGAATGAAAAATATTCCTTCTTTCTATCAGTGACAAATTTACACTTTTGATTGGTTATAAGAGCAGATATGATAAGTCCCATCCACCAAATGGAAAATGTATCCCTTCCAATAAAGAGGAAGAAATACTTGGTAAAATCCTTTGCCCTTTTCAATTCACCTTTAATAAAACTAATTCATTACAAAATCACAAAATATGATAAAGATATGGAATAAAAGACCAATGATAGGAGATAAATCTGGGCGCGGCAGTGTACTTTTTTTAAATATTGACTGAATCATATTGCTTCACAACGCTAATAAAATGGGCATCATTTCCAACGAATTTTCACAATCAAATGATATGACGAAAATGTCTTCTCTGCAGAGGGAAATGATGTGCTAACACTGGCATTGCGACATACACCTAACAATTGTTGGGAGGAAGATTACTTTATTGGTAGTAGATAGTCCGAGATGAATGTGGCACCAATGATTTTGGCTAAACTAATGGGCCTAACGACCTGGCGCACAGGGAAGGGGGAAATGCAAGCTCGGTGATGAAGGAGGGGGTAAATGGGGGGGAGGGGGTACATTGGAGAGAAAATGGGATTTTGGAGAGGGGTTGTTGAGGTAGAGGCAGTGGTGAATGTGGCACCAATGATGTTGGCTAAATGGGCTTAATGACCTGGCACGCAGAGATTGGGGGAGGGGGTGAGGGGGAGAGCTGAATGGGAGGGGGGCTAAATTGGAAAGAAAAGGTTATTTGGGGAGGGTTGTTGAGGTAAACACAAACGGGCCTAATGACCTGGCGGCAGGGAAGATGTAAGTGCGAGCTAGGTAAATTAGAGGGGGGAGAGGTTGACCTCGAAGGAGAATTTGATCTTGGAGGGGGATGTTGAGGGAACGGCAGGCTTGAAGGTAGAGTTGATAATGCTGGCTAATCAAATGAGCCTAACGACCTAGTGTAAAGGAAAGGGGGAAATGCGAGCTGGTTTAATGGTGAGGGAGGAGCATTCTGGTAGGAAAAAGTGATCTTGGAGAGGGTTGTTGAGGGAGAGGCAGGGATGAATTTGGAGCAAATTATGCCTTGGGGTGTAAAGAGAAGAGAGCGAATAATTTTGATTGAAGAAAAAAAAAAGATTGCGAAAAAGAAGGAGATCTACAGGCACTATCAACATATCTATGAAAATTGAATAAAGCAGTCACTGTCATTTATTATAAGATGGCTTAGACAGTTCCAGTCAGCTGATTGGTCTAATCGTACCAGTGATCATTCAATGAAAATGTGCATCGCGGAACACCAGTTCCGCCGTGGGGGAAAATGGGTTACTTTACTGAACCCGCTACGCGCATGCGCACTTAATCTAAATATTTGACACAAATTATGATCGTCGGACGTCGCGATTTTCGGAAAATACAGGGGAAACTTGTTAAAAAGGACCGGATATACGGAGATCCTTCATTTAACCGAATTTATTAAAAGTTTATTTGATGTGCACATTTCATGTTCTTTATTGGATATATCAACCGCATTGCGGAATCAAGAGTGAATGTTGATTTTTGTCTGAATAATTCTGTGTTTCCGCTGCTGTCCTTGACCTTGCGTGTGCAGGCCTGTGACTGTGTTACGTAACTAAATCGACTCGATCCGATTTCATTGGATTTGTTACTCTCTCTCTCTCCTTCTCTCTTTGGTAAAGACCAGCTTTGGGAATGGTGTCTGATAATCAGAACGATCAGGATGAGTTTTCCGTCTCATTTCAGTTAATGACAGACGAAGAAATTGAACATCTTGTAAGCGAAATGGACACCCCAAACACTAAGAAGGTATTGAAATTTTCACACAACAAACTTTTCAACTTCGCAAAATTCACAGGCACTGATATTGACGAAATTGTGAAGGATATCCCTGCGTTGGATAAATTTCTATCCCAATTCTTTGCTGGGATAAAAAGGGAGAACGGAGAGTCATACAAGGCAAGATCTCTGCAGAACTTTCGCCAGGGTGCTCAGCGATACTTTCTCGAGAATCATGGTATCGACATTAGCAAGACAGGGTAGTTTCAGCGGGCCAATAGAGTTTTCAAGGCGGTTCAAGTTAAAACAAAGAAGGAAGGAAAGGGCAACATCCAACACAAGCCGGTCATATCTCCTGAGGATATGTGCAAGATACAGACATCATTAGACATAGATACAGCAGGGGGTCTTCAAGACAATGTCTTTGTTGACGTGCTTACATTCTATTGTAATCGTGGAAGAGAAAATATCCGTGGTATGAAAATCACTGATTTCACAGTGAAAAGAGATGGATCATCAGGTCGCAAATACATGGAAATGCGAGATTTCCTGACCAAGAACAATCGGGAGAACGTAATCAAAGAGGCAGACGCTGGCCTCATCTTTGAAGTGCCACATTTAGGGGAAAGGTGCCCCGTTTCCACCTTTGAGAAATATGTTGCTCACTTAAACCCCAAAAGCCTCTGGATGTGGCAACGTCCGAAGGATGTCTCAAAGGAAGTGCTTTCAAGGTCCCCAGTCTGGTACGACAACATGCCTATCGGGGTAAATTAAATCGGGAAGAAGCTTAAGATGATAACCCAAAGAGCGGGGTGCAGTCGCACATACACCAACCTCAGCCTGAGAGCGACATGCATAACAAATCTAGATGCTGCGGGCTTCGAAGCGCGACATATCCAGAGTGTGAGCGGACACAAGTCCGCAGAATCCTTGAGACATTACGCAAAAACCAGCAAAAATCAACTGAAAAAAATGTCAGACTCGTTGGCTAGCTTCATCTATCAAGACTCCCAGGAAGCTACGCCTACCGGCAAAGAAGTTTCCAACCCCTCCACGCCTCTGGTAGCAGTAGGAAGTGCACCATGTACCGGTACCACCACTAGGCCTTCTACTCATATTACACACTGTACAACTACCACTGCCAGTAGTCAAGAAACGCTGGCATACGGAGAAGACATCTACCAGCAAGATGACATGGTTGTTCAAAGCCAACTGACGTCTGTGCAGTCAAGATCATCGCAGTCGGTCACCGTGACAAATGATCGTGGAAGTGGAAATGCGTTCCACTTTCATGGTTGTAATGTGACCATCAACAACTATACCAACTAATACACCGTTGGATACTTTGTAAATATGTTTGGATTTTGTGTTCGAAGTTGAGCGTTTATTGTTTTGACTATTTGAAGTTTAACTTTGCAAACATTTTGTGCAGTCGAACTTTGAAATAACTGTTTGGACAAATGGGAGGTAATTCATCTGAAGTTCAGATGATCGTTGTCAATCTGTGGAAATATCGAAAAGGTAAGACATTTAATCCTCATTTTCTTTACTCGTGTTTAATAAGAATAGCCATCTTATAAAAGGAATATCGCACTTTCCCGTCGTTGTATAGCGAATGTACACTGCTATCTCGGTTTCTTCTTATCGCATGCACACTGCACACTCGCCTCCCGCTCGTGCGCAGTGTGCATGCGATAAGAAGAAACCGAGATAGCAGTGTACATTTGCTATACAACTCCGTGTCATGCGATATTCCTATATTACTGCACAGTGTGCCTTTGCAGATGACTTACATGATGTACCCTTATTTTGTGCTCAATGCCACATCACAATAGCCAGACATGTTTCAAAGCCCTTAATAATAATAATAATAATACACTATACTTATAAATCGCATAGCACATACAATGTCTCTATGCGCTGATTAAAGAGAAAAAGGTAAAGAGAGGAACAATAGTTATTAAGTATGTGTGCTCAGCAAAGAAATTAAAATTGAACTCTACATTTGAAGACGAGCCTTAAAATTGTCAATGGTGTCTGAATTCTGGATATCATCTGGGAATTGATTCCAAAGTTCTGCTGCAGCTGCTTTGAAGGATCTAGATCCATAGAATTTTGTGTTGATATGTGGAGGAACAAGAAGTGATTTTCGAGAAGATCTGAGGGTCCTATGGTTGGTGTATAAGTAGTAAGTAATTCAGTAAGATACACAGGCGCTAATCCCCTTACACAGAGGAACGTTAGAAAAAGAATTTTGAACTCAATGCGAGCATGTATAGGCAACCAGTGTAACTCTTGCAGTAGGTGTGTAATAGACTCATTTGAACGGGCTTTCATAACAAGACGAGCAGCAGAATTTTGGATTCTTTGGATTCGATTAAGTTGAGTGGAAGGCCCTTATGTTAAATCACAATTTTAATTTTTGATTGTAAATATCAAATTAAGTTTTTAATATATATCCCTACATTTTTTGAGCGTTCAGTTCTATTCAGCTGTTTAATCATTAATTTGTCATTATATGTATTCTTGTTTATCTGCAATTCGGCAATTAGGCCGCGAAAAATATTGTGATTTTAAACAGTTTTAAATAAATAAATAAATAGGTGATATTTCTAATCTTACTTTTCAAGGCACTAAACGTTGATCTTGAAACCTCATGTTTTAACAACACTTTCAACCATTTATATGTAGGTAGCATTTAGAATCTGCCAGTTGAACATTTATAAATGAAAATGTTTAACAATTAATGTCTTTAATACTTGAGTAATGCAATGGTCACCAATAAAGGGATTTTGCACACATTCTCACTTGGGCAAACTATACTCCCATTAAAGGTCCACCATTATGAAAATACAAGTTGATATGTATTGATGTATTATACCATTATCAATACCCTTTTCAGTTAAAGAGGGCCCAAATGTGTTTCATATATTTTATAATATTTTTTTCTTTATTTTTATGTTGGCTTAGTTGGGAACGCCCCTACAAATTTCTTTCAAATGTCAATCCTGTTGTGACATCACAAGAGTCAAGTTTGTTCACCTTTCTAGATCATGTTTCAGAGCTGGTTCTGTAAATAACAAAAGGAAATATGT
>BQKZ01010838.1:8790-19254 GCA_036244855.1 Temnopleurus reevesii | reverse complement strand
CAGGCAGCAGACGAAATACACCCCTCTTTGGTCATTATTTTATACCACAACACCTGGATATCACGCAGAAGCTTCCTGGCAACCGCCTCCCCCTTAATGGCCGACTCACACCTTTGCGTTTAAGCCTGCGTCGGTCCAGCGTTTTTTTTAAATGAAAATAAAAACGTTCCCCGAGTGCATAGTATGCATTTATGGGACGATGTACTAAAGTTCAGCTTGCGCTCAAAGAACGTACGCCAAGCGATAGTCCACCGTATGACGTGCGTCTTTGTGCGTCCAGAGAGCGTTTTCAATTGTTAAAAATGCTGGGTCGACGCAGGCTAAAAACGCAAAGTAGTGGGTATGCCTCTAAGAAAGGGCATTGACAGGGACTAGGAACTAACGCAAGTATATTGCTTCTTCACCATGTTCACAATGGAGTGATCAAAACACGGACGAAGCCATCCGTTGCTGTATTATAGATGGTAAATAGATTCTAAGAATTTTGTTACAGAAACGCTGGGCCGACGCAGGCTAAAACACAAAGGTGTGAGTCGGCCATTTTAGGAAGCAAAGATATCAACAAAATATATAAAAATGTGTGGGATGACGGATTGTGGGTATCCGGATACGACTATCACATGCATATCAATCCAAGTAAAAACCCTGCAGGTTCCTGCCATTGTTCACCTGCCGTAGTTTGAGCGGATTAAAGGCAATGTTAAACATTACTGAATGCCAGATACCAAACAGCTACCAAAACCATTGATGGTTTATTTTAATCATACTGTGGAAATATAAGACTTTAAATTAAACATGTAGTGCTCCAAAAAGATAAAATTCAAAATATGACCTGCATAGGAACAATGTGCATGAATAGAGCGTCTCTGATACACCTTATTCAATTTTCGTATATATATCTTGATACCCAATAACTGATTTCTTTTGTTTTGCATTCTTTGTTGCTTTAATTCAAAACACAAAATCAAAATGTGTGACAATGTCTTCATATCGCGGATGGGGTGATGCATGCCGAAGTGGGGGCACACTGATAGCTCTGCAAAATATGAGTAAGGGCAGGGCAACGAGACTGTACCTCATCTTCTGAGCACTAATACGGTGTTACAACCTTATACCAAGAGAGACCTCGCAGTGGTGAATGACGTAGCTGAAGTGATGACACGAGATGATTATGGTGATGACGATGATAAAGATGATGATGATGATGATGACGATGATGATGATGATGATGATGATGATGATGCATGATGATGACAATGATGATGAAGATGATGAAGGTGATGATGATTGCTATAAAATAACACTAAGACTGAAAAGTAGTTTATGCACAAACCAATGCTTGAGCTGCAATATACCGTAAAGTGTTTTTTTTCTTCATTATAAGCCACATTCAAGTCTCAAGCTATGTAGTTATGAATTCTTATTTTTCAACTTGCTCTGCAAGTTAGTCACAATGACAGTCAACTTCAGCTTAATTTGCATACTCGATCCTTATAACGGGATTAAACGGTCTTGGAAAGAAACATCTCATGTCGAATTCAAATTTGATCCCATTATTCATACTAATGGTATGAGTCAAAGACGTCCTATTCCAACGTTTTGAATAAGTCAGTGTAAAGGCTGGGCACACCAAACACGGCACGGCGTCACGGCACGGTTGTTACGCGATGTATCCCCTGTGATTGGTCAATTGTTGAACATCTAAGATACTGTGTATAAACCGTGCCGTTCTGCCGTGCCGTGTTTGGTGTGGCCGGGCCTTAAGTGGGACCGGCTAAACACCGGTCGTGTGTTAAAGGGATGTAGAAAACATTTGACGGTATCCCCATCATTATTTATGGATTTCAATAGGCTATAGGCTTTTAGTTTTACGGTGTACATAAGTGGGCTCTGTTTCACAGTGATACTTGAAGATGGCCTTTTCTCGAGAAAGTTTCCGACTATTTGTAACCATCAATCAAACAAATGGCTATCTCAAGAAGTTGGTCATTTTACTGAGATTATAACACTATATTGGTGTTTAAAGGCTGATTAACACATTTGCGTTTTTGGCCTGCGTCGGCCCAGAGTTTCTGAAAATTGAAAACGCTCCCTTGAAGCACAAATACGCAGTTCATACACTCGTTGGGCGCAGAATGAACGCCAGTCCACCGTCTGACCCACGTATGCTCTGCATCCAGGGAGCGTTTTTAATTTTCAAGAACGCTTGGCCGACGCAGGCTAAAAACGCACAAAGGTGTGAGTCGACATTAAGAGGGAGAGAGGGGAGTAATTTAAGTCGGCATCTGAGAAGAACTTAATCACTATCCGCAATGCTGCCAAGACGAGCCTTATCAAGAAGACGTTTCAAGTAGATTTTTTTATGGCAAGAATAAAAACTTATCAAAGCAGTTTACCTTACTTAAAGCACCCACGAGCTTAAAATATCCTAGTAAGCACACACACATTACAAGTTTTTGGTGTATTTCGAGGACGTATGTTTCTTTTGTGCGTTTGCCTGAAATGCCCTATAACAGAAACCGTGTGCACATCTCTGACAATTCAACATGTAATAACTGAGGACGTTAAAGCCCAAGTACAGTTTTGGTAAAAGCGAATATTTTTTTCCGCCAAATTTTGTCTTCAAATCTATATACGGTAAAATGAAACCTGATATCATGAACATGTTGTGCAAGAGATTGTGCGAAAATGAACAGGTTTGGGAAAGTTATAACCTAAAGTGTGCAAAATAATTCAGCGTCGTGTCCCCCGACGCTAATTCAATATTTTCTTTCTTGATAAAGGACAACTTCTCATGCACAGAATTGGATGAAAATTTCGGAATTTATTCTTTGTGTATTCCTTTTTATCATGCTTTAATCAAATCTTGAAAATAACTTTGTATATGCCCGATAAGAAGCAAAATATTGTGATATCCAAGAGAGGGCGCTAAATACGATTTAACGGTCAAATTAAATTTTTTTTAAACTATTAGCTCGTAGAAAAATATGCTATGGTCTCAAAATACGTATACAAATTATATGTCATGGTAAATATCCCAAAAAATTCACATTTCTTAATCTTTACCAAAACTATACTTGGGCTTTAATTTGACAAAATACCATCCACCCGAGGACGTACTCGTAGTATTCTTTGAATGCATTCTTATTGTACAGTACTACGTTTACATCCCATTCCAGGTCATTCCTCAATCAGGGACGGTCTTCGATTACAGGAACGGTATGGTTTTCAAGCTGTGATCATCGGTCTACACCATAAACCTACGCACATACACACATACACACATACACATACATCAACTCACGCACACATTTTTGTTTTGTTTTATAGATGATGTTGCTCATGCTCTTAGGTCATGAGCAATATCATTCAGCCAAAGAATTTAAAAAAAAAGAAGAAATAGCTTGGGGAAGTGCACCTCAGATATTTTTTTTTACTGTAAGAGAATTTGAATGACATTTTAAGGACAGAATGATGATAAATTATATCCGTTTACATTTTCTTAAAAATCGCGATCGCTCTGCCAATCGGCAACACTTTGTGAGGTCACGGGACTGTGGTTAGCTAATTATGGCATTTGAAATCTAAAAATATTGCTTTAAAGTTAATCTAATTATATTTTCAGGCAATGCATGCCATAGACAGAAAATCATTTTCCTCGACAGACATTGTCAAACGGTGTAGAGACTATGTAACATCTTAATGAGAAAATGTGAAATTTCAATAACACAGAGACCTGATCACATATGACGTCATCAGATTGTGAGACCGATTACAGATTTACAATAAAGTGTTAATGGCTGTAATTTCCCTACTATATACTTAACCAATTTTCATCATCCCTATTTTAACGTTCTGTTAAAAAAAATTAATTTCTCAAATGTCTGTGATAAATTTCCAATTAGGCTATACTAGATTATTAAAAAAGAAATGCTATACAAAATATCAATTATTCCTGATCATATTTAAAATTCAAGAGAATATTATTTGAGTGGGGGTACACCATTTCCATTTTACTACATATTTTAATCAATTTTGAAAAAAACTTCGAAAGTGTTCTTAGAAACTGTTCGATCACTTACCCATTTCAAGTGTTCTTGCCCCCGTTTCAATCTCGCAACATAATTATCAGTAATATTCGACATAATGTATATCGATTGCTTTACAAGTCCAACGCACTTTCACTGTTTAATGGTGTTATGAGAAATAAAATCAGGGGCTATTTGTTGAAAAGTTACATGCGGGTACCGTGAGGCCGGGAGGTGGGGGGGGGGGCGCCAAATTTAAGATAAAAACAAATCGCTGAGAGGGGCGCCAAAGTAGGTGATGACAGTGATGACCTTTTGATTTTTTTGCTTGCCAGCCCAGCTAAGCCCCCGGGACGTCGCGAGGGGTGCCAAATTTGCTAAACAGTCGAACCCCGGGTGCTCGCATGAGTTATTAGATGATATCGTTCTTTCGCCTCTGGTGAGCTGAAATTAATTTCATCAAATTTTGAAACTTCGGATTATGTAGGGTGAATTACATTCTTAGATTATTCTCCTTAATATTAAATAAAAGAAAAATTATAAAAAAAAAATTGGGGTGCATGCTTGAAATTTAAAGCCATTGTTTAACATTGTTTTCATTTAAACAATTCTCAACAGCCAGATCCTAGAGGTTATCTGAAAGGTTGATGGTGCATAAACTAAACTGGGAAAATATTAGGCTTTAAAATCGACGTTTAGTGCTTGAAACAAGCGAAAATCTAAAACGTCCCCCATTGGCTTTGTATAGGAATTAATGCGTCATCCTGACGCTTTAATTCAATGATAGATATCTTGATAGCGCATGAATAACTTTCTTTATTTTTGGATTCTCTATCTGAATATATTTAGATAGGACAGACAGCTTGGTTTGAGAATTTTTTTTAAATTGTGCAACTGCCTTTAAGAATTTGCGCAAAAGCATTATGAATGCATGCATGAAAATGTACGAAACTATCCTCTCATAGCAAACATGCATGCTCCATCTTTTCTTTTTTGTCTGTCAATATAAGGAAAAATATTTTAAGACTAATCAAGTGAAGGGAAAAATATGAGATAAAGGAGAAGTATATATTTGGACAAAATTTTAATATTGGTGCGTCTTTTCACCCGTTGTAATGATAATCTCTTATTCGATGTGCCTCAATGATTCAGTCACATAACCAGGGGCCCTAATCGAAGTTGGTGTATAATTTTTTCCTCTTTTCTGCATTGTCCAACTGATAGAAGTACCCAGAGTGTAACAATTTATTTCATGATATATCTTCACATAACTTCATAGGGAACACGATTGTCTGCTGCCTTTCGTAAGCTGTACGAATTCAGCGAATTCGGCTCAGACGAACCGAAAATGAATTAAATTTACCCTACAACAGGTTGTTGTTGTTGTTGTTATGCAGAATTTTTAGCAGTATTGTAATTCGTATAACTTCATTTAGTTGATACATATATGTCCCCCCAAATTGTATTCTGTTGTATTTTTCTATGTGTATTTTGTTGTAACTTGTATATAAAGGATCATCACCCTATAAGTTTTTCTAACTTTATTGATGATCCAGTCACTTCATAGTTTTTTTTAATGTAATCTATTTCTCTTGCTAAATAATGTTTTGATTTGTATTTTTTTATGAAGTGATGAATCAATTTTAATTTCAATTTCAATTTCAATTGTTGTTGTTGTTGTTTTTATCCTCCATATAAACAATAACAAATTAAATACAAACAAAAATCAATATACAAAATCGAATGAGAAAGAAAATAATCATAATACACATTGATGCGCCTATTTGGCTGCCTAGATGCTAAGGCTTGAATTGCCATCCAGTGACCGGGTAATAACATCGGAAGCGCTTTGACCAGTCAATACTGACCGAAAAGGCGCTATATATATCCGAAATATTATTATATTATTATCAAAAATGAAAAATAATGATAATAAAAAATAAAAATTATTTGTTCATCAATTTGAGTTGTGTGGCATACCGGTATAACACGGCATGATTTACTTCAGTCAAATTAAGTCGAGCGCCAATTCAATGTTCCCTTTCAATCCTATTTATCCTATTATCAGGACATTGATGTAAAACAGCAGTTTGCTGATCTTTTGTACCTGTATAAATATATTCTAATAAATAAATAAACAAATAAATGAATATTTGTGACTGTTATGATCCCACAGTTCCCTACATGACGAACGGATTATAAATAGATTCTATCGTGTTCTAAATTACGCAAACTTGTGACAAATCAGAGGTGGGCAACATTTTGATTGATTGACCCACCTTGGGGCCGACTCACACCTTTCCGTTTATGGCTAACATCGTCCAGCATTCATAACGTTCAATCAACTTAGAAATACAGACTAGAAGAACGACGCATAAGGCCGAGTCACATCTGTCCGTTCTTAGCTAGCGTCGGCCCAGCGTTTTTACAAATTAAAAATGTTCCCCGGACGCACAAAGACGTAGGTCATACGGTAGACTAACGTTTGGCATATGCTCCTTGAGCGTAATTCGAACGTATTAGTCCGTCGCCTGCTCAGCGTATACTGTGGCCTGAGGGAGCGTTTTTAATTAAAAAAAAACTCTTGGCCGACGCAGGTTAGAAACACAAAGTAGTGAGTCGGCCTTATTATTATCATTATATTTATTGTTAGTATTATTATCATTATCATTATTATTATCATTATTATTATCAGATAAATGTATAGTTTGGTATTCCCTAGCTGCACTTGATAAAGTTCTCATTCTTTTCACCCCATCTACTCCTATTTTTCACCTGTGCGATAGATTCAGAAACCACTTCTCGAACGATTTACCGTTTTACGAGAGACATTTTGCACTTCAGTTTTGTTTACATGCATTATCATTATATCATTATCGTAAGTATTATTATCATCGTCATTATTATTATCATTATTATTATCATTATTATTATTATTGTTATTATTATTATGATCATTATTGTTATTATCATGATTATCATTATCATTATTATTTTTATCAATATTATTACTATTACTATTATTAATATTATTAATATAATCATCGTTATTATCATCATCCTTATCACAATTATCATTATTATTATTATTATTATTATTATTATTATTATTATTATTATTATTATTATTATTATTATTGTTGTTATTATTATCATTGTTGTTGTTATCATTATCATTATTCTTATTATCATTAGCCTATTATTATCATCAGATAAATGTACAGTTTGGTATTCCCTGCACTTGATAAAGTTCTCATTCTTTTCACCCCATCCACTCTTATTTTTCACCTGTGTGATAGATTTATCAAGTACTTCCCGAACGATTAACCATTCTACGAGAGACATTTTGCAGTATATATCTTGGGAATAGGTGTATCAATCACCTAATGTTGCTGTAAAAAGTTCCGTCATGGCGGCTATCTCGAATTAGTTTCCTGAGTACTTGAGTAATTATTTCCTTGTCGGTCATTTTCAAGAGTAGGGCACCATGCTTACATTTGAAAACACGAATTGGGAAAAGAGAGGCCGATGTTGTTTCGAACACAAGAAAAGGTAGCGTCATTATGGACTGAAACATGCTTATATTTTTATAAACATCCAAATGTGTAAGGAAAACACACAACAAACCTTATCACACCGCCTTAGTCATCAATCTTCTTCAAATATGAAATGTGAAATGTTTTTTTAAGGTTAGAATATAAAAGTATATAAAAGTAAAGAGCCGCCGGAAAAATAAAATGTTGCGATATATCAAAATGAGCTTCAATATACTTTAAAGCGATTACCATTACATGGATTCTCCTAAAAAAGCGTTGGGTGAATAATAAACTTAACAAATTTGGGGGAAATATTTTTCTCATAATTATTGTCAAGCAAATATTTATGCTCTACATTTAATAGAGTGTTAACAAGTAAGCAATATATTGTTAATGAAATTGACAATTAGCCCGATAATAAGGCAAATCTTGCTTCACAAAGGAAAAAATGCCTTTCAATCAAACACTTTTTGCAACGCGTTTTTAAGTATTTTGTATGTAGCTAACAATTTTACCATTAAAGTGCAGTAAAATTATTTTGGTGCTGCCACATATGCGGTCCAGAAGATTGTCGAAAATACAAAATATTTTCATTCTGGAAGGAGTAATGGTGTCATTTATCCACATAAGAAATAGTTTCACCTTCTATTCTCATGACCCAAGAGTAAAGTAGCATCTATCATTTACTTATAACACGATATAAACTATTTCCGCAAAATAAAGTGGGCCATGGACGGTAGAAATGCGAGAATAGATGTTAGAAAAACTGGAAAATCTAGAAAGTGACAACACAAAAGAATGGTGGAAATTAATAAATGATTTCAATGGTATACATACAGAACATGTGATGCTTCTATAAGGATATCTCCTCCTCCAATCACAAGCCGGTTCCGATTTGAATATCAATACAAAGGAGCATTGATTGGCGTTCGACTTTATTTTTCGGAAATAGATTATATCGTGTTTTATCAAAACGATCAATTTATTCCAGTTTACAGGGATAGCTAGTGAAGAGGAATACAAATCAATAGTTTTTGCTTCTATGTTGTGATTTCACTAAAATGCAATAACCGTTTTATACAAAAAACTAATCAAAGTAGAGTGCAATCTGCCGAGGTATACCCGATTGGTATATAATTATGTAGAATGTTGTATTTCCCTCACATANTGTTTATTTTGTTTTCCTTGTTTCTAAAGCGCCATGAGCACCTTATGGTGGACCTGTGCGCTATATAAGTAGCCACCATTATTATTATTATTCATGAAGAAAACAAATGCCTTTCAATCGATGGGGTTGACTTTTTGCCCAACACTTTTTGCAATGCGTTTTTAAGTAATATATGTAGCTACAAATTCACCATTAAAGTGCAGTAAAGGCATTTTGGGGCTGCCACATGTACGGTCCAGAGGATTATCGAGAATACAAAATATTTTCATTCTAGAAGGAGTAATGTGGTAATTTATCAAAATAAGAACTCGTTTCACCTTTTATTTCCATTAAAATATCCCCTCTAAATCTGAGTACATTGGGGATTTGCGGTTATTCTTTTATTCCATTACAAATTAAATGTAATGGATCCTAGGTTCATCCTAGCTAACAGAGTTAAATGAATCATTTGGAATAAATGATAGCTGTTATTAAAGTTCATGACCAGTGTATGTTCTTTCCTCAATTATTGTATAATCGAAGCATCGCTAAAATTCTTTTCACTTGTTGTATCATTTGCTTCATATAATGTTTACGTTTATGATTGTATTTTCCTTTGTATGAACAGATTATTGATTTTTGATGTCAATGAAGTTTAATAAATCAATTTAATAAATCGATTTACATGACTAAAGCGTAAAGTAACATCTATCATTTACTTATTAAAACGATACAGGGATAGCTAGTGAATACAAATACAAATCAATATTTTTTGCTTCTCTATTGTGATTTCACTAAAATGCAATAACCGGTTTATACACAAAACTAATCAAAGTAGAGTGCAATCTGCCGAGGTATACCCGATTGGTATATAATTATGTAGAATGTTGTATTTCCCTCACATAAAAAATCTATATATAAACTTAGATACTAAAATAGATGGGTGAATTAAGTGCCCCAGGTTTTTCCCTTTTCCACGTTCTGCTTCATATGCAGCAAGTGTATGGAAAACGGGATAAAGAAAGGATTTTCATAATAAGGCTGCTCAGTTTCGAAAATGCTAAAAATCTATCTACCAGCTTGAGGAAGAGCAACGGATGGATTCTTCCGTATTCTGATCACTCAAGTGTGTATAGATGCAGTAGATTTGCGTTGAATCCATGTGCCTGCCAATGCCCTTTCTTAAAGGTCGACTCACACCTCTGCGTCGGCCCAGCGTTTTAAACAATTGAAAACGCTCCCTGGACACGCACAGAGACGCAGGTAGTGGACGGACATTCAACGAACACTCCTTGAGCATGTTGAGTGCAAGCCGGACGTCAGTTCACTGTCTAATCCGCGTACACTGTGCGCTTGGGAGCATTCTCTATTTAAAGGCGGGGCGACATGACGTTCAGGGCGTGGCGAACTGGCCGCTGCCATTTTGATTACGAAGATTGGCGAACAGAAAAATCATGGCATTTTTAACCTGGAATAGCGAGCGAGCAATTTATATTTCGCTAGCTCACATCTCGACAATTGCATACGTATGCGTTTCTTACATTTTTAGAAAAATCGAAGCTGAAAAAGGGAGGAATCAAAATTACATGCAATGATCATGGATCGGAAATTCGTACGCAAATTCCCGAGTGTCTGAGCTTGGCAAGGTGCGTAAGCAAGGAAACGTTCAAATATCGTTGTTGCCAATACACAACACGTCGTCCGTGCGCGCTCGCAACCGGAAGTCCTGTCGATCATGACGGACTGACTTTAA
>BQKZ01010837.1:0-15986 GCA_036244855.1 Temnopleurus reevesii | reverse complement strand
CCATCCGAGGCTGACCTGGTGACCCTCTTCTTAGGATTCTTCTTAATCCGCGATTTCTTCTTGTTGGGACCAAGTGTCCACTAGAAATAAAAAATGATATTGTTGAAAACATCTCATTCAATCAATTAGGAAGTTTGTCAGTGATTAGGATAATTCTAACATGATCTCTATAATGTTGATCAATTTTTTAAATATATTGATTTGTAAAATTAGAAAAACTTAAAGCAACACTCCCAGGTACAATTTAATTAATATTGCAAATATGCAAGCAATAACCTATGAGAAATTATAAAAATGAATTGACAGAAATAAATGAGTTACTAGAAAAAAATATTCACTTGCATGATGATATTGGCAATAGCGTTGCCAACAATAAGGATCTGGACATCAAGTTGCTTGATTCTAAATGCAATTATATATCATATGGAAAGATAAACGGATTTTCTTCAGTTATGCCACTCTGTTGCCCTCAAACAAACAAAAATAATCATTACTCTGCAAAATTCAAACTATTGTATCATTGAAAGACTCCTGTGAACAAAGTTTAGCAGCATCTTTCAGATAATGCACATTAAACACGTTATGGCTTGCATAATAACTGATTTGTTACACTTTCAAAACCGAAGAATGAGTATGTATCAATTTCATAACTAACTTAAAGAAAAACATTTTTAGGCAAAGATAAGAAAGAGAGACTAAAACAAGAAAAAATAATTAATGCTATCTCATCTCATGAAATAGGATCATATCCTTTAAAATTAGATGTCCGTTTACGTGTACATATGGAAATATAAAAAGTCTTTAATTTTAATAAAGTTGAAGACTATTATATACTTACATCATCATCACTCTCTGATGTCTCAGACTCTGAGTTGCTCTTCTGTGATGTGGAGTCCTTGGCTGGCTCAGGTTCAAGCTTTTTCCTTTTAGCCAAAGTTAACAGTTCCTGGAAAGAGAAAACATTGATGCACAAATAAAATCCTCAAATTGCAATTATTGCTAAAGCTTGCATAAATTTGCATAACTTTTAAAGGTTTTTCATTTTATTATTTTGGCATACACACACTCAATATTCATCTTCAAAGATATCTATTTATGACATACATGTACCATTGATGGAAATCAAACTCTTCATAATGGCAATATCTTGAAAATTATCATGGCTATTTCGCAAGCAGTTGAACATTTCTTGACAACTGTTTAAAGCTTAAAACTGGTACAGAAATCTCATTTCATTTCAACAGAAAATGTTTTGGAAGTAATCCTATAGGTCATACTATCTATAGGAATTCTCATTTGATGAGAGCGACAATGTTAAAGTTTTGAAATATAAGCTTGCCTACATGTTGATTAAATGTTTCAAATCTATAACCATCCTAGATTGACTTACAGAATTCAACATAAAAATATGCCTAAGGCTAGGAAAATGATTAAAGGGGAACCAGCCTTTTGAATTATCGTGCTCTCATTGAATGGAGAAAAATCAGACGAACAAACTGTGAAAATTTGAGCAAAATCTGACAACCCGTTCAAAAGTTATGAATTTTCAAAGTCACTGAAATATGACGATCCCTATCACTGATGACTGATGGGGATCCATGCGATCGGCAAATTTGACGGAAGCCGTGACGTCATGTCGGACAACTCTTCATTTACTTTGTACATAGAATTGTTTTAAATGGATTAATGTACAAATTTAGAGTAAGGTTGCAACATAATTCTTCTCAAAATACATCTAGAATCAATACACAAATGCTATACCCCAACCGAAAATTGGCATTTTGTTGACTTTTCTGAAAAAAAGGAGAAATGTGAAAAATTGTACACAGTGTGAGGAGTTGTCCGACATGACGTCACGGATTCCGTCGAATTTGCCGATTGCACGGATCCCCATGAGCGGTAGGGATCGTCATATCTCTGTGACTTCGAAAAGTCATAACTTTTAAATGGGTTGTCCGATTTTGCTCAAATTTTCACAGTTTGTTCATCTGATTTTGTTTCATTGAATGAGAGCATGATAATCCCAGGGGTTGGTTTCCCTTTAATATAAAACAAATTTTGATGCTATTGAGAGACAGAATAGAGGAACATCACGTCTCTCTAGCAAATTTTCTTTTCAATTGTATCACGAGAGATGGGGAAATGCCAACGTTTAATTGCAGAGGCTCAACATTTAATTATTAAGTTTTATTTTTAACAGCGATGGCAACATTGTATCAGACAAAAAAAAAAAAACAACTAAAAATATAATTCTTGGATGTAAATGTAGGGTACAATACTAAGGAAGTCAAGCAGTAAATAGGCACATTAGATATGAGTGGCAATTTTACATTATGCACACAGGAACACATCTATGGCTATGCAGTATGCACACTCAGCTCAGTGCAGTTACAGTCAAGCAGCACCTCTCTCTCTCTCTCTTAGTTGATCCCTCCACTATTTTGGAGATTCTTGTGGTTCATATCAGGGTAGTACAGTGTCAGTATCGGCAGTCTCATAGGTTTAGTCTTGTTGTTCCATGCAGTGCGTGTAAAACGCGTTTCTGAGTGAACATGGGAGGAAACCTACCTCTTCCAAATCAGACTCATTTTCCGATGCTGAACTATCAGAATTGATGACAGCCCTGCTCAACTTCTTGCGCTTAGACATAGCAGATGGATTTTCCAGTCAAGATGTACGATAAATACTGAAGGAGAGTAAGACGAGTCACCTTTCCTGAGCAAAACACGAGCGTCGAGTCAATTGTGCTAGCAAGAATGGCGTAATGCACATATTAATATACACACAAAAGTTAGTGTGCTGTCTTTCAATGCACATCTCATTGCTTTTCCGTCTGCGCACGTGTGAACCTAGGAAATTATTTTTTTGTGCATGAAGCGGATGTCTAAAACGAAAAGTAGATAAGAAATAAACTGAGTGTTATTTCTTTTTCATTAACCAATTTTGATTACTTTGTGTTAACTATAAGCTGTTATCATCATTTTCCTTTTTCAAAATAGTAAAATATCTATGCCTAGACCTTTGATATTGTCGGAAGTGGTTCAAAAATTGTTCATAATTTTTCTATCAAAATTATCAGAATAAAACACCAAACAGTAGGCTACCAAACACCCCCCCCCCCAAAAAAAACACAGTCCAACATTTCATAAAGATCATCATCACCACTTGTATTATTTATTTAACATTTTGCTCAATTTCAAATATCAGTCTTGCAATGGAAACCAGTAAATAAAAAGGTGAACTATATTATTTAGACTTTAATTCGACTTTCCAAATTAGCCAAACGTTTGATTGTTGACGGGAAGGGGTAGCTACATAGTCGTCCTAGAATTGAGCTCGTCTACACAGTTATGACGAGGCTCAGCTCAGAGATAAAGAAAACTGCATCTCTCTCTCTCTCTCTCTCTCTCTCTCTCTCTCTCTCTCTTCCTCTCCCCCTGTCTTTCAAAGGCTGTCACAAAACTCCATATTCTAGACAAAAATGAAAAATAATTGCCAAAAAGTATTACACAAACAATCTTATAATTTTAACCCCATATACGCAAGAAGCAGAGTTGTATTGCAAATATATCGTTTTCTTTATTCAGATATCAACTCGAAAATGATTAAGGTTACCCCATAAAATTGATATAAACATCCATTTGATATGACATACGACTAAAAAAAATTAATCATGCACTGTGTTCCCATTTTCATCAATAGAATTCTTCAAATCCTATTCTAAAGGCTCATCTGTTTTCATTTGAATTGCAGTATTTTATTATTCTAGAGTATTGTGCAGCACTAAAATGAACAGGAGATTTTGTTTTTATTGATTTCTATCTTCATGTTTTCACTATCTCTTTGTTGTTGTCTTTTTTTTTGTACGTCTCACATAGTTCAAGCGCTATGAGCATCGCAAGGTGGACCTAATTAATGCGCTATATAAATCGCCTCTCTTGGAATTATTATATTTATCTAATATTATGAAAATTTTTTAAAATATATTTCAACCGTGCACAATAAAACATATATGTCGAAGAAGAACATTTTATGCTTCGATCAACTTAGTTTCCAAAGGATTTCCAAATCATGTGTTTCGCATGGGTTTATTTGTTAGGTACGATTATATTACCAATTACACTGTGGTTCCTTTTACCATATACTGCTTCTGAGGACCGATTTATTTCTTACTCAGTTTCAATGAGATGACTATGATTTTATCCTAATGTAGTTATATGTTTCGTTTTGTGCAGTATTATCGACTAGTGATATCTTGACTATATACATCAAGATAGGGTAATACATGTAGTGTATTATGTTCGTACGCACCGCACGTGCCGATCGACACTGCGTACAGTTCTCGTTCATCGACCGAAAACTATTGTCGTATTGCTAGTTTGCATGTATTTACACTCTATTGTATAACTATATACGCTCTGCTCACTGCACGATTTGGCTACAGTGGTTTAGAATTGGGGATAGTTTCTTTGTTGTGATCAGTACGCAAATCATGTATCCCGTCATCATACCCCTCTCAGTTCGAGATGGCAAACCGATCTAAACCTTCTTTACCAATCAAATACAAATCTAAAAGGATTTGTGAAGAGAAATTCGACTGCGACGGCTCGAAAGCGAGCTATGAATGTCTGAACTGTGGGACGAGACAGTGCGAACATTGCGAAAGCCTCCTCCACAAACCAGGGAGGCAAAAATTTGCGAATCATATCAGACGAAAAATTGAGCAACTCCCCTGTGCGGTTGAATGTGCCCTGTGCCCGTATAAACCAGCGGAATTCTCTTGCCTGGAGTGCAGAACTGTGATCTGTGGGGATTGCAATAGGGAGTACCATCGAGGGAAGCTGACTGGCCACCACCGCACTCTTCTACCAAAACAAAAACAAAGCGAGGACGCGAGCAGTGGAACAACGCCACAAAGCCCGACCATGAATCCACTGAAATCTTCGCCTGAAAACTGTCTGCCGATTTCTCCATTTCTTGATTCTCTGAGTGAGCCAACACCATGCGAAATCAAGGAAAGACAGACAACAATTCTGACAGGGGACATTACAACCTCATCTGCTGGGCTCAACCTAATCGACGAGCTAACTCTCGATTCGGATTTCCACAGTCTGACCATGATGTCGGACGCAGGGAAAATGACTTCGCTATCTACCCCCGATGATAACGATATAGACAGGGAAGAGTTTCTCTCTTTGGAAAGCGAGAGCAGTGGCCCAAAATCTTTGGAATTTTTATCGGGACACTTTGAGAGCCTGGAAAGGCCCACTGTTGCGCAATCTAGTGCAATAGCTATTCCGAAATCTCCAGATTCTAATGTCAACAATAGACCGTCAGGTGGTGTGACGGTGACGCACAGAACAACACGAGCCCCGCAGAATAAACCCGGAAGTGGCAGGAATGTAAACAAACATGGATCGCCGAAAGACAATGTGCAAAGTCATAGAGAGGGGAACATGACAACGGGGGCTTCCCCAGGAGCTCGTGGAAATCATCATCTGGATAATACAAAACAAGATATTTCACCAAGTCCCAAGAAATCTGAATTCTTCAGGTCAAATTCAAGTTCAGGTGACTGGACACCGCCTCAACCCCTTTCACACAGTTTGGAGAGTTCCGGAGGCCGGAAACGGATGGAAGCTATTGTGAAACCGGTGGGTAGTGTGAAAGCTGTTCCATCATCATCATCATCATCATCATCTAGAGAAAAAGGGGTGCATCACCAGAAGAAGAGTGCATCACAACCTCAAATGAAGGGGCGTGTCGACCTGGATGTGTCTGCCAATGAAGAGATTGACCTCGTCGATCCCAATCATGCCAAGGGATTCCTCCTGGTGGATGATTCAGAGACGCTTCAGGTAATATAAAAAGTTAAGATGATTGTTAGGAAATATATCATTCATCGCACTATCGCCTGAATGTTTTGGCAAATGAGCTCGGTTCAGTGAAAGTTTCAGACAGCAGATTGACACTTTCATATGTTGCATAATTTGGGCATTCAAAATTGACGTCAGAATCTTTTGAGTAATTGTCCGATTACATATAATTATAATTGATTACATTATAGTTTCTCTTTTATGATCTAATCAAATACTGTTAATACATGTGCATGTATAATTTTGAAAAAAATTAACAAATTCATATTCATAGTCTTTTCATTTCAAAATGATGCTCTTGTACCCCTTTGTTAATTGTTGCAAAAAATGTAACAAAGGTCAATAACCTGAATAATTTGTCCCAGAGTGTATTGCAATTAACTTTTTTGTCATAAACTTTGTTATAAAATGTTATTATTTTTTCATGGGGTGTGCCAGTTTCTCAATTAAAAGATTTAAGAGAAAACTACAATTTGAAAAATTTGTAAAAACAAGATTGATTTCATAAGATACAAATGTTGCAGTTTCTGGTCATATGGTTTGTAAATATTCTTTATAAACTTTTAATTTTGGCACTTGGTTGACATTTTGATGGAATTGATGATAAATTCTTTGTAAACATATAATTTAGTCAAATGGCTGTAAAGGCACAAACATATAATGTACATTGTGAATCAGAGTCCTTTGCTTTTGGTACATTTTAACACTCTGAAAGCTATGAACAATAGATATGGTCCAATGATCCCACTTTGATCCAATTGTTTTCCGCTCTATAGTGATAACGCATAAGTAAAGAATTGTGACAAGTACCTTTACATTATATCAAGTAAGTTTCATTCTTTTGATGAATGTTAGGTTAAACAATTTTCCCTTGTAACTCTCAAGAAGATTTGATAAACATATTATGAGAAGAAGTTTGTTATGAGAATTATGATTAGAATTATTTATTAAATATTATTAATAAAAAATAATAATTTCATCCTATATCCAGGTGAAGTCTGCTGAAGAACTGGTGGAGAAGCTGCAATGCCAGTTGAAGTCCCCTGTCAAAGTGATCTCCATCTTCGGGAACACAGGAGACGGCAAATCCCACACCCTCAACCACACCTTCTTCAGCGGGCAGGAGATCTTCCACACCTCCCCCACCCAGGAATCCTGCACCATCGGCGTCTGGGCAGCCTACGACGAGAGAACCAACATCATCGTCATAGACACCGAGGGTTTGCTGGGGGTGTCGTCCAACGAGAACAAGCGCACAAGGCTTCTCCTCAAGGTGATAGCCATCTCGGATGTGGTTGTGTATCGGACAAGAGCCGATCGGTTGCATCGCGATCTTTTCCAGTTTCTCGGGGATGCCTCCCGGGCTTACCTGAAGCACTTTACGCCGGAGTTGAAGGCGACGCTGGAGAAGTGCAACATCAAAGGGCCAGTGTCCACCCTTGGGCCGGCTGTGATTGTTTTCCATGAGACTACCCATACATTACCACTAGGAGCAGGTAATATTGAAATATTGAACCCAATTCAAACTCTATTTAACTAATCTCAATTTAAAAAGCACATCATATACAAATAAGTAGTAAAAATAGAATGGTTTAAACCTTAAATAAGCAGCATTTTTCATATAAAGCAGGGCCAATTGATATAAAATTTAACAGAATACTGTATATTTATATATTGTTTGAATTAAACCTTCACTTTATTGCTGAAAATGGTTTCCCCAGGTGTATTCTTTTGGGTCATTTCATTCACTTTGTTATATTTATATACTTAAAAAAAAATTGTGCTTTTATCTTATTTATTACATTTGATAATTAAACAATGATATTACATGTATAATTGTGATATCAAAGATGATGATTCAACATTTATGAAATAATAAAAATGATGGACAATAATTATATTGATAATTATGTCAAATTATGTCAAATTATGTCAAATGGAATGGTATGTGAACTAATTTGTAATTGTTATAGAATTACATATAGTATATATTAAATGATTTTGGTCCAAGTTGTTTTCAAATCAAACATACTCTCCATCAAAATCAAATCCATTGTAAATAGATATGATTATCAATATCAGCCACATAAGATTGTTCAACAAAAAGTGTTATAGCTTAGCATTTTAGATGCCTGAGCTTAAGCCAAGTAATTTGAAATTAACACTTCCAGACTTGTAACAAATTGATATTGGCTAAACTTTTGCAATAGGTGATTGAATTTCCAAGATTATATTTTAACAATGTTTCTTTTGTATCTTTTAATGGTATATTCTTTGTTATGTTTCAAATATAATAGTTCAACGTCAGAATAGTAGCAGAGGATCCAAATCAGCAGATACCCTACTTCAAGAGCGTTTCAAGGAGCATGGATGCCAGATGGATGCATTCAGTTGCGTGCAGTATGTCGGGATCCAGACCATCGAGCCTCCCACTAACTTCAAGACACTGAAAGAAGCTATTCTGAAGCATGTGGACAACAGCAGTGTGAGATCACCGAGGTCTCCCCAGGTTGTGTACCATGCTTTGAAGGTAAGCAGGAAAAAATGGACATCTTTTTTTTTAAATCCTAGCATCTTTTGGCATACACCACCTTTTTGTCTTCCACATCATCCATCATTTCCTCCAATAGCTGTTATGTATACTTGTTGGAAGCTGTCTTTTCCCCGCCCACCATCCGAGAAAAGTGGAAAGCAAAAGATCACAGTTTGGTACCATCATACAGCAACCTGCGGAAAACACTGACGTATTGTGCAGTGAGAAATATGCTCCCTCTGATTTAGCTACAAATTTGTCTCAAAATGCGAGGAGTCTTCGACAGTCATCAATCTAAAAGGTCAAGGATGGGAAAGGCAGTATATATGTATACCATAATATTTTGAAATACTTCATGTTCATTGATTTTTGTACCATCACCCAACGTCACCCACCATTGTTGATTTTTTTTTTATTTCATTCATACTCATCAAATGGCATCAGAATGCCTTTATTTTAAAAAGCTTTAGAAGGGAGGCTATTTCAATTAAACAATAGTTTGTCAACCCAATTTTTTCCAATGATATTGTTCTTGTGCCACCCCTGTCAAGTACCAAGTAATTCCTCATTTGAAATTAGTGGCAGCGGTGGGATGTGAAAACATGGAAACGCATGTAACTGAAGAAGTACAGTGCAAGTTGTATATACTGTAAATAATATTTAAAAATCTGAACAATAGATATGGTCCAGTAATCCTACTTTGACTTGACTCGAGTTTCATTTTTATAACATTTTAGGGGGCTCTCTACCCGAGCCTAGTAAAAAATAAAAACATTGTTTTCCCTTTATTTTGCCCTTTCATATATATATATATATATATATATATGTAAAACAATTTATAATGAAATATATGTGGTTTGAGGGCATTTAAAGTATCATAATTATCTATTATAATAAGCCTTCGATATATTTTTGTATGCAACATTTTTTTCAACCATTCTGAATAAATAATATGTGATAGTCCAGTCATGCAACTCAGTGCATATGAGCATGCATTTGATCCCCATGCAACATGTTGTAATTTTAAAATTTTGATCACCATCTTGTCTTCTTTTCTTCCTCGATAGGGTCTGAATGACAAGTTCAGCGGAACAATCGACAGTGATGTGCCATCGCCGTTTCCGGATGAGTACTTTACCTGTTCTACTAGATGTCTCTCATGCAACGCTCGCTGTACCAACACAATGAACCACATGCAAGATAACATTATCCATGAGAATACAACAAGTTGTAAATACCAGCATCAGTTTGACAACAGAGTCTATATTTGTAAAGTAAGTTCCTTGATCATTTGTAGAATTTATTTACACATGCTTAAACATTTTTTAAATTAAAATAAGATCACTTTTAACCCTTTCACATGCTGGTTAAATATAGCATAAAAATCCTTATCATTATTTATTTTGTTGCTCATTGAATAAGAATATATTCCATTTTTTTTTATTCAATAGACAAAATGAGAAACATTAAGCACATTGCTTTTCAAAAATTAAAGAAAGATGCACAAAATCTAAGATATTTGAAGAAGTACTTATTAGCGCATGAGGATCATAAATGCATTTAGTAGATGTTTCAATGAATTGTTCACTTTCTTTTGGTTTTATTATGCAGAATTTTTAGAATTATGAAATCCGCTCAGTGCTATGTGTAGTTTCAAGTGTCCTTGAATTTATCAACAATGTAGGACTATTAAGTAATTATTAGTTCTGAGGACTTTTCTCCATCTGGATCAATACACGGTTATCTCTCTCATAAATGTACTGTGATTTACAGATGATGAAATACACGTTTGATATTAGATTGGCATGAATGCCTGATGATGATCAATCTTCTTATCAACTAAGATATAAATTTGCATATATTGTTTTTATTTCATGATGTCACCCTCCTTGAATGAAAAATAGTAACTTCTTGAAGTAGCAAGGGTCACTTTGCCACCTTGTTATTGTTTGTTATTCCAAAGTCTAAATATATTAGACGTAGGTATGTTTGAAGGTTTTAGAAGGTCAAATTACTGTTTGCAAGCTGATTTTCTGCTGATAATACTTCAGAGTGGTCTTAGATATTAACAGAATGATTTTCTGGATATATAATTTGTTTAATGAAATATTGTTTTTTTCATATATAAATGACTCATTGTTCTGTTAGCGAACATTGTAATTTATTATTATTATCCCAAAGAAGTGAAGTGAAACCTTGTCTTTTAATCATCTTTTGGGCACTATTCGTGAAAATACAAAGAAAAAGAAAGACATAAAGACAGAAAGAAAAAGAAAGGAGTTGGGCATTACCCAATACACTGTAGAAATGGAAAAATGCATCAAAGCTGTTCAGTTTCTTTTCATTGCAACATAATCTTGAGGTTTGGGCGAAATAACTTTGAATGTTGTACAGTGAAAACGCGGTATAAAGAGATCTGATGTAACAAAATATATGCTATAAAGAGGTGAAAAATACGATCCCAGCTCTTTACAACTATTTGCTTTTTAACTCCGCTATAAAGAGATATACTGCTATAACTAGGTATTTTTATGTTCCAAAACACCTCCATAATTATACTGAATTTCCACTGTAGCATTGTCTTTACTTTCAGAACCACAGATTTTGTGCATATTTATAGCTTGATTATATGATCTATTTTTAGCCAGTGGAGAAATAGGAAAAAAGTTTGTTTTTTTGTATATAAACGATTCATAGTCAATCAGTCCCGTGGGAAATCCCAGAGCACTATCATCACTGTTGCGCTAATAACGAGGGCATCTCTTCATGAAATAACTTTGAATTTGATATGTTTGCAACAGATTATACATAAGCAAGTTACATTATAAATTGTAAGGAAGTTCATGGGACCGATGTCAAGAGATTTACCTTTTTTTGCATTTTAACGGACATGACATTTTCTCTGCATTTTGCAAAAATTGAATGTACAAAATCTCAAAAAGTGCTCTTCTGTTGTAACCTTTGAAATTGACCGTAAAAGCTGAAATTATTTGATGGTTTTGTTTTCAGAAATTTCAAGGTCTTGGCCCAGTGAAAATTTCCACTTTGTATAATGCACATTCATATGTGTACACAGTCGTAAGTGTGATAATAACAACATGCCAATGCGTCAAACTGAAATCGTGAAAATATTAGCTTATATATTGCTCAATTGAAATTTGTATTGTATTTCAGAGTTGTTACGAGGGAGGAACAGAGGTGGTTGTGGTACCCAAGATGTGCTCAGCTGCTGACAACTCATGGATGGGCATGATCAAATATGCCGTCTCAGGGTGAGTTTCATGCCTTAAATGGGCATAATATTGGTCAGAAGATGAAGAATGAAACATTTTTGGTTGTCGTCCTCTGACTGACTGACTGACCTTCTGAAGATGGCTTGACCTGATTTATTAGCATTTTCCACTCTTCACACAAATTTAAGAAGACCACTGAAAATTAAAGGTAAAATTATACTCTGCATAAGTCAAATCTTTTTTCGGACTTCAAAAATATATTAAAACTTTTTTTTGTCAAAAGAATTTACATTGACATAGACAGGTTCTGCACAAAAGCATTTGAAAATCTAAAATGTTATTTTTAATTATAGAATACATGTAATTTCTTTTAATTTTTCCAGAACAACCAACGTTAAGTTTAAAAATAGCTTTATAAATAGCGATATTGTTTAAAGCCTATAGATGCTGTTTGTTTAAAATGAATACTACCCTCACACATATAAGATTATTTAGAACAATGACTATCCACAGTAAGAAAACATTTTCTTAATATGCATGTTAGAGAAGAAAACACATTAATTTATTATGCTGCTAAATATTTATTTCTGAAACTTATGTATCACCCTTTTTTACTAGGTTTGTACTGGAATGTCCTCATTGTGGTGTAATCTATCGCAGTCGTCAGTACTGGTATGGAAACCAAGAACCAGAAATGGAAGCAGTGAGAACCGAGATCAGACATGTCTGGCCTGGGGTAAGTCTAATGATTTCTTCTTTTGCAATGTTCACACTGTTTTAATGTTCTCAGTGTTGAGTGATTTATCAAAGTTTATTGGTATGGCAACCAGGAACCAGAGATGGGGGAAGTTAGGACAGAGATCAGACATGTCTGGCAAGAGGTAAGTTTCATGATTTCTTTGATGACAATGTTTACACTGTGTCAATATTCTCAGTATTGAGTGATTTGTTGCAGTCGTCAGTATGGTAACCAGGAGCCAGAAATGGAAGCACTGAGAACAGAGATCAGACATGTCTGGTCTGTGGTACGTAGCTCATCCATGTCTTGCTATGATCATGTTGTCACTATTATCACTATTATCATCACCAGTAAAGTACTGTACTGTAAATGATAATGTGTTCAGAAAAGTCAACCCCAGAATGAATAGAATTCCTGCAGTACATACTTTACGATTGCTCACATCAGAGAGCATAATGGGATACCTTTCTAGTATGGAATCACCGGTGTACTTGAAAGATATTCTGGCATGCTCTCTGATATGAGCAACCGTAAAGAAGCGTATTGTCTTCTCGAAAGTGGTGATGCTGGTTATTAAAGCTCTAATAATTTCTTTTCTATTCTTTCATCACACTTGTGAAGAATAAACCTTTTCTGTTACAAATTGAAATCTCAGAATAAATACATTGCGATATAATTTGATTATAGTAAAAATAGTTTGCATTGAATTTGTTGTGTATATCCGGGCTAAAGCCTATGAAAACATTGGCCATTAAAAACTACTGATTTACCGGTAGCCCTTATAAATCATATCTTAAGCTTCCTTTGTAAAATGTGTTCCATACAGGGTAGCACAGTGTTACAAGGAACACACAATGCAGGCCGGCTTCTACTGGACGACATACATCAGGTGGTTGATGTCGTAAGCGGTAAACCAACTACGATGATGATGAAAGCTACTGATTTAATGCTTTTAAATCACAACTTTTAAAAAAATAATCTTCCACTTGATTTTTTTTTCTCCGTACAGGGTAGCACAGTGTTACAAGGAACACACAATGCAGGACGGCGTCTGCTAGACGGTATTCATCAGGTGGTTGATGTTGTGAGCAGCGTCAGCGCTAAACCAACCACGATGATGTCACAATGGATGATGGATCAGATCGCCCCGCCCTACTGGAGACCAAATGCTGAAATCACAGTAAGATGATTATCAAGATTATAACTTCCAGGAATTTTTATCTGTTAGTATTTTACTTTTCTCTTGAAAATTCTCTTTTCACATATGAAAGTTATATTTACTTATGTATTCAGACCTTTGAACAAATTGGAAGAGAAAGAGAAATTTGGTTTTAAGGCCTGTATCATGCAAATTTGAATATTTACGCCAGGAGAAGAAGAAAGAGAGAAGGTGGCGACTGAGATCAAACCCGTGACCAACACAGGTCAATTTATGACTGTCCCAAACAGCTTGATTACAGGCGCACGCCACGACGCCTCAGCCGAGGCAACTTATATAGGAGACAATAATTGCCATAACATGAATTATAGATACTTAATTGTTTATACATATATCGTACTGTATATGAATAGCCTAGTGCTCAAAGTACACAGTCGTACATTGATCTGACTCTTTTTTTCTTTTTTTTAATATTGTGGGATTCATTATGAGCAAAGAGACATTGAAAGATGTCCTTGCCAAGACTCTTAATCATTCTGAATAATAAGCATCATCATCATCATCATCATCATCATCATCATCGTCATCATCTTGGTCATCATCATCATCATCATCATCATCATCATCATCTTGGTCATCATCATCAACACTCACATAGGTTCAATATCACCTGTCACCTTTTGACAGAATAAAAAAGATAAGATGCTCATGTTAGGGTTTAATTTTGCAATGAATTAATTTTGTAGTGAATTAATTTTGTCCCTAATTTTTTTTTCATCAGGCCTGTCACCAGTGCTCAGTGAAGTTTGGTGATCTGGAGAAGCTCCACCACTGCAGAGATTGTGGGGAGGGGTTCTGTGACGAGTGCTCCCAACACCAGCTTCCTGTACCAGAGAGAGGATGGGGACCGAAGCCCGTCAGAGTCTGCGATGGATGCTTTAAAAAGAAAACATCAGGTATGTAAGGCATTATTGAAATGCACATAGAGATTGTAAATCATTAATTTGATTATGGTATGGTTAACCTGAGTTGTGGCACACTAGATGAATGGAATTTAAAAAATGTTTTTCACTATGTTTCAACTTGTCTTTGCATTGTGAGATTTCTCCTAATTTCTACAAATGAAAAATTGATTTGCCTTTTGTAAGCGCTCCTTTAAAAAGATTGAATAAACTTGTTTTTCTTATTCTATGAAAAATACCATGAGATAGTGACATAGCTGAGGAAGAGACTGGTGTGAAAGAGGAACACACAGTAAACTTTATAATTTTTGTTTCCTTTGTAGATGTTGGTGGGGGTAAGACCCTGCCAGATGATCTAGGCTGAAATAAACATTGCAACAAATTTCTGAAATGATCCCAAACATTTTATGTTCCCATTGTAGAGCTGGTGATAGTATGATGCTGTTGGATGAGTACTAAAATAGAGTACTTAGAGAGTACTATAAATTATGAATAAATGGCAACAATTTTTATCATCCTTGTTTCTATTCTAGTTGTGGTTAAGCAAAATCCTAGATACATTTAATATCAAGGTCAAGAAAGAAATCACTATGAATGATTAACACCTATTAATTATCTCCATACACTTTCGTTTACATTTTAGATGTTGGTGGTGGCAAGATGATGCAGTTAGACGATGATATCGAAGCTGATCTAGCGGATGCGATGGATGATGAGCCGCCTCCAGTCATAGCTAGGAAGGTTGGAGAGGTTCTTCAAACTACCATTGGTGTTCTTGGTACTGCAGTCAACTATCCAGCGGGTAGGTTTAATGGCCCATTCACACACAATACATTGAATAGCTGGGTACAAACAAGACGTTTTTCATAGCCATATCAGATCTACATACGACTGTACAAACGACTGGTGATCCTTTGTTGCACTCAATGATAAATCCCTGAGATGATTTGCACCTCAGGAAGAATCATCAGTCGTTTGTTCAATCATGCATAGATATACCCACAGTTTTATGAAACACAATCCAGGATAATAAAAATTGATGGGAGTGCGGTATCAGTATTGCCCAGGTGTCCACTGGAAAACACTTGTCAGAATACCGCATTAAAGTATGAATTGAATATAAATTGTTTACAGACCAACTAAATCTTGCATATTGTCATCTGGTAAGGAACACTGACAATCTTAGATAAATTCTATGTATATTTTGATTGAATGATTTGGCAAAAACAGTTTTGTTGAAGTGTTGGTTCCGATTGTAGGATTAGAAAAATTTAGTGATTCTCTTTTAGTGAATTTTGTTACATCATGTGGCAACTGTTCACAACAATAGATTTAGGTGAGTACTATTTTCTGTGTTGAAAATGTTTTTCTAGATCCTTAAATTGGCAACACGGTATGAATATTATTTATGTGCTTGCTTCACCAGGCATGCTGATCGAGGCTGCCAGACCAGCATACTGGATCCCGGACAGTGAGATCAGCCA
>BQKZ01010834.1:0-18691 GCA_036244855.1 Temnopleurus reevesii | reverse complement strand
CCATACGCCCGATTTTCGCGAAAATAGTCTTAAAAGTTGCGCAAGACTTGAAAGTAAAAAGTCAGCGAGTCTCGCGGTGAAAACATTTTTCGCGGCGGCGCGATCACAAAATTTGTGGAGGGGGGGGTCAAATTGACCCCCCCCCCAGTTGGAATAGGGTTAAAATAGATCACAAACACTATCATCTAAATTAGCTCGACTTTTCTTTATTTTGGCATTGTGTAAATCTGCAACATCTGTCTCCTTTGGGAATGCAAATGTATGTACAGATCATTACATATGACATTCAGATCTATTTCCCTTGTTTATTTGAAAAATATTACACCAGATGTTTCTTCTTCATTCTATTTGTTAGATTTAAATGACTGAAAATTTGGCCATAGTAACCTTTCATTATGGGCCTCCGGCTCGAGTGAAAGACTTCTTCAAGAGAGGGATTTCTCCCAAATTATTCATCCATTGTTTGTCTGGTTGTCCATCACAGCAGGGTTACACCCAAGCAGCAGCAGCCCCAGCTGCAGGGGGAGCTGTAGCAGCTGCACCACAGGCATCCACTGGGTATGATTACTCTCAACAACAAGGCCAACAGGCTCCGGGACAGCAAGCATACTCTGGCAGCTCATACAGTGCTCAACCAGCTCAACAGCAACCATCACATTCCTCAGGTTTGTATTGTAATTATACCTGATAGGAAAAACCAGAATGTGTTTACAAACATTCTGCAGGGTTTCATCTGAAGATTGTATATGATATTATTACTTTCTGCTAGGGTTTGTGTTTTCTGATATTCGCAGATCAGGCTAAATGCCTGCTCCAGATTTATATTTTAATGATCAATCTGGCGTTCCCGCTGCGAAAATTAATATCATGTACCGCTATCTTGTCATCTTGATATCTGTGGATGTCATGACGAAGTGCATGTACAGTCATTGAAATATGAAATTACCTAATACCACTATGTGCCTGATGGGATAAGGATGATTGCTTCAAAGATATTTGTTGGGTTGGCAATACAATGTATGTAATTTAATTCATTGGTCCTCAACTTATGACCAACAGATTACAGCTGTGTTGGATGAGGTGGTTATCATTTCAAAGATATTTGTTGTTCTGAAGATGTAATGTATTATTCTATTGCTTTATCCCTAGGCTACAGCCAACAGAGCACAGCGAGCTCAGGTTATGCCCAAGCTCCAGCAAGCCAACCAGCTTACAGCCAACCAGCTACAGGTCAATCAAGCTACACCCAACCACCAGCCCAGCAACAGTCATCAGGAGGCTACCAACAGAACCAGTCAGGTGGCTACAACCAGGGTCAGTCTGGTGGTGGTGGTGGTGGAGGGTACTCCCAAGGCGGACAGGCACCCAGCGGTGGTGGTGGTGGTGGTGGACAGTATGGACAAAACCAGTCTCAAGGGCAAGGTAGGTTAGCTTTGTTATTCAAGGATCCTAGAGCTGGGATCAAGAGGGAATTTCATGAAGGTCGTAGCCAGAAAAAATTAGTCAGCACTGGCTAATCCTATGAAATCCTTGATTTTGATTGGATGAAAAGCACTATCACTGACTGTTGCTGCGGTAACTGTCGGTAAATAACTGCTTGTCGCTGGCAACAAACTTCTTGAAACAGCCCCCAGGTGAGATGTTTTGAATTAAATGTAATTGGGATGGGGGAGTAAAGGTCAGAAGTGTAATAGATAAAACTTTGTATCCTTTACTTATACTGTTATTATTTTGTTTTGAATTTGTCGAATAAATAATAATAATAATAATAATAGTGTTGTTACTCTTAAGATTGGGGAGGGGGGGTGGGGTACAAGTTATCTTAGTGCTAGGGTTTATGCGATTGTTCCAGCTTCTTCAAAGTTGTACTGTCAAGAGCAGAAGCGAATTCTTTCAAATTGGGTTGTTGGCTTTAAGTGTGGGTGGTAATAGTGATGGCAGTGCAGGCTATAAAGAAGAAAAAAAGGTGCTACCTAAACTCATAATACGAAATACAAAATTTCACTTTCTCTTCCCTCACCGACTCTTCATACTGTATGGCTTTAGTGCTATCCAATGTTTTATGGCACATTCTAAATAGCACAGACTGAGTGGACATTTACAAATGTTTTTTTTGTGCGAAGTGTCAGTCTCGGTCAAGTGTACGCTCTCTTAGAAATTGAGATTCATTCTTGCTTATATAAAATCAGTTTTTGTATTTGTGGATGATGGTTTTTTAAAATTTNCACAGCGAGCTCAGGTTATGCCCAAGCTCCAGCAAGCCAACCAGCTTACAGCCAACCAGCTACAGGTCAATCAAGCTACACCCAACCACCAGCCCAGCAACAGTCCTCAGGAGGCTACCAACAGAACCAGTCAGGTGGCTACAACCAGGGTCAGTCTGGTGGTGGTGGTGGTGGTGGAGGGTACTCCCAGGGAGGACAGGCACCCAGCGGTGGTGGCGGTGGTGGTGGACAGTATGGACAAAACCAGTCTCAAGGTCAAGGTACGTTAGCTTTATTATTCAAGGATCCTAGAGCTGGGATCAAGAGGGAGTTTCATGAAGCTTGTCGCAAGAGAAAAAAGGTCTGCACTGACCAATCCTATTTAATCCTTGATTTTGAATGGATGAAAAGCACTACCAGTGCACTGTGGCAACTGCCAATAAAAGACTGCTTGTCACTGGCGATAAACATCTTGAAATGACCCCAGGTGGGATGTCTGGGATTGAATGATATTGGGATGGGGGAATAGAGTTCAGTAGTGTAATAGATGATTGTTGTTACTCTTAAGATCGGGGAAAGGGGGGGGGGGGGTGTACAAGTGATCTTAGTGCTAGGGTTTATGCGATTGTTCCAGCTTCTTCAAAGTTGTACTGTCAAGAGCAGAAGCAAATTCTTTCAAATTGGGTTGTTGGCTTTAAGTGTGGGTGGTAATAGTGATGGCAGTACAGGCTATAAAGTAATTAAAAAAGAAAAAGGTTCTATAACCTCATAATATACATTAGAAAATTTCACTTTCTTCCCTCACAAACTCTTCATACTAAATAGCTTTACTGTTATCCAATATTTTATGGTACATTTCTTCTAAATGGCACAGACTGAGTGGACATTATGTTTTTTCTTCATTTTTGTGCCAAATGTCAGACTCTGTCAAGTGTACGCTCCCTTCGAAATTGAGATTCATTCTTGCTGTAATATGAAATCAGTTTTTGTATTTGTGAATGATGATTTTGTTATCTTTTTGTCAGACCTTTTAAACATTTTCTCTTTTTAAGCCTGCAGCAGTCTATGTACGTATGTTAACTTTATTTTAATCAATTGACAAGAGGATAGCTTGCAGTTGCTACCAACTGGATTTTAGCAGGCAAATATATTTCATATATTATAAATGGAAAAACTAGTAGTTTAAAAGTACCTTTTGCAGAGCATGCTTGTGCGTGTGTTCTGACTAACTTTCTTGTTTCAGATTTTACTTCTAGCTGCCTGGAGCAGCTAAAACATATGTAGATACCTCATAGCTGTATATATAGTGAAATAGTACAATGTTTATCCTTCTTACTATTATTATTTTCAGGTGGTTATCAGCATCAGAGTTCAGGAGCATACGGACAACAGGCACAACCTCAGCAGCAAGGTTTGTTCACACTTCTCAACATGCTATCTACATTCCGCTACGACGGTGGACTACAATATCTAATATTATATTATGTGTTGCTAGATATCGGCCATGTTTACATTCACAGACACTGCTACAACAGACTACTATGAATCTACTCTTTGCAATGCATTGAATTATGCACTATGTTCACATTTGCAGGGCCAACTACTAATTGCTCCATTTGTGGACTGTTAAAGTGCTGTGAAATCATACTGGTCATTTTCGTATAAACTGTTATTTCATGATTACTTCATGTATCAAACAGCTCACAAACACATTTTTTCAGTATATAACCATTAACCTTTTATTCTAGTACAACTTCCGGCTTCCTGAAGCTGGGACAGAGATGTACAGTAAATGAATAGAATGTTTATTATTCATTTTCAGGTGGCTATCAGCAGCAGAGCTCCGGAGGGTATAGACAACAGGCACAACCTCAGCAGCAAGGTTTGTTCACATTTCTCAACACGCTATCTACATTCCGCTGTGACGTCCGCTCCGACGTCTATCTCTACAGACACTGCTACATACCACAACAGTTATTCTTCTCTTTATTATGTGGTGTATTGTGGGATGTGTTCACATTTGCAGGGGTCCACAGCGTCCTGCTTCGTCAGTGGACTTCACATTCCAAATGACTGAAAAGCTTGTATGCATGAGACTGTTTTTGTGCATGATGTGAATTTTGAAGAAAAATTATATTGAATTAATCACCTACATATATCAATACTCTATTCAGATAGGAGATTTAGGAGATTGAAATTCTATCACAATTGTGAATTAGCCAACATCTGAGCAAAATGTTTTATATGTTGAGAAAGCGCATAGAGAATTTCCCTAATTATCATGCGCTATATAAATTTCTATTATTATTATTATTATTATTATTACCATGCTTTCTCTCTCTCATGATTTTGGTGATTTTCAAAATGATTTCTATCCTCATGCGTACATATTTCTGAAAAGTAATTCTCACACATATCTTATTTGGATGTTCTTGGTGTAAATGTTTGGCCACTCTTAGGAGTAAATGACGAAATTGAGGTCCACTCCCACCGCATTTTACATGGCATCATGTCACTGTATTTACATGGTATCTGGGATGTTATTGGCCAGCGACGCTTCTCTGCGTAATGGATGTTCAACAATTTGCAAATCACAGAGTAGACATAGCATAAATCCTGTGCCATTATGCTGTTATAGATACGATGTGACTGGGCCTTTAAATTGGCACACTGTCCTGGCTTTGATGTGCTAGTTCAGTCAAACCCTCTTATTTATTCGAGTATGATTTGGTAAAATTATATTTTTTGTTTTCTTTCAGATTGTGGCTATCAGCAGGGAGATAGATACCAGCAAGGATGAGGTAAGTTTTATCTCAAATATTTATCCTATCTTTGTTTATATCCAAAACTCTAGATCTACTGATGTACTGGTAAATTTTCTAAATGTATTAATCTACATTTCACACATTAGATTCTACAGTCTCAAATTTTGTACTCAAGAAAGTAACGAGTCCAAGGATTCTCTATCTGGTTTTGTTCACCTTCAAGTCATTGAAAGAAATATCGCTCCCTGTGTCTCTATATACTCGTAGGATGAATGCTCAGGAGCATTGACGTATGTAAATATCACCATCAATTGATTTAAACTGTTTCGAAGTTATTGTTTACCCTGTTCATGTTATCTTCCCATCTCAGGTGGCGGTGGTGGAGGAGGCTACAACCGCGGCCGTGACGATGGAGGAAGCAGGGGAGGTGGCTACAGTGGTCGTGGAGGAGGAGGTCGCGATGGTGGATTCGGGTGAGTAACTAGCCTAGATAGATTTTCCTTCTACGTGCAAGAACTCGTCTGCGATATCACCTGAGTGAAGTTAGGGCAGAAACCTGGTAATCTCATTTTGTCAGTTGACTGGCTTAAGTTTACATTTAACTTGCTCGGGTGTTCGTTCAAATTTTGAACAACTATTTCTTCTTGGGCAAAGTCAGATGTCAGGCGATGAAGAGATCATGAGGTCAAAGGTCATACATGGGGTTAATGGATGTATAGGACTATATACACAATTATTTCTATACTTCTCCGTTCTTTTTAAACCCTTGGTAATACCAGATGTGAGGATGAGGTCGAGGGTCATCTAGGGGTCAAAAGGTCAAGTGAAAGAAGAGCATGCATATCATTCTTTACAAAAAAGGTTTTTGTTCAAGTTTCCCTATTTCTTGTTTTTTCCACAATGTTTTTCAAACTTGGAACAAATGATCCTTGGGTAATACTAAATATTATGTGATGAGGTTAAAGTTTATTTAAAGGAAGGAGGCAAAGGAGAAGTTATTTCGTGTTTAATTAATTGCAAAACACAGAGGCTTGGGGTTCGTTCGTCACCTTTTCTTCATATCTAAGTTTCTCTCGGGTAAGAGAAAAAGTCAAATGGAGCACTCTAAAAAAATCAAGGAAATGTATCTCTGTCATCGCTACACACATATAATTAAAAGATAAATCCTGGTACAAGGATTTTCCTCCTTTTTACCACCCCTTTTTCAGTGTTTTGTGATAGAATTTATCTTTTTTTTTTCATCTTGAATATCACCCTAAAATCTTATCAACATGGTAACATCTACATGGTTGACGTTGATAGGTGGTTAACTAGGACAGATTGTTAACCATGCTTCATGTCTTCATGTAGTTAAAAGTGATGTTTTCAACATAGTAGTTGTTCAAGGTTATAGTTTGAGTGAAATCGCTCAATTCGAATATCCTGTCAAAGAACATGTAATATCTCAGCCTCTACATTTTTTGCATGAATGGTTCAGATTTCAGAATTAAAAAAAAATTATAATGCACTGCATGTGCCGATCTTTTCATTTAAAAAGAAAGAGATGAACAATGTTTTTACTTACCCCATGCCCTTTTTTCTAACATCATGACATGTCAAAGTTTCTCATTTCAGATGTCATCTTGAAGAATGTTATTTTATTGTACTTATAAGAGTTTGCAAGTTCATAATTCAATATCTATGTGTTGATGTTATCCACCATGTAAAGAACCAGCCAAGTTTCAAATTCATAGTTGAAAATTGAATTGTAAAAATAAGACTTTGTAAACAAGATAATGTGGATCGTGACTCAGCAAGTGTAATGTAAAACTCCCTTATTCGGAGTCCTTGACATACATTTTAGAAATTGTACATAAGGCCAGTGTTTAGAACTCCGTTGGTAATGGGTCAGTATTATGCTTGATTTTAGTTATTAAAGAATTACTGTTGGGTATACTTTATTTGCTCCCTTCTTCTACCCCTCCTTTCCCAAATGACAAGATAGGGACAATATGAAATATTAATTTTCCAGCTCAGTAACGTACATTCATTGCATGAAAATTGTTTGTTGATACATAGCAACTCATGCAGGATGCACAAAAATAGGAAAAAATGTGATATTGAGGAGTGTGAATGAAGTTCATGTAATGAATCCCTAGAGAAGACAAAGGAAAGCACTGTTGCCCTTCTTCATGATGCAAGAATGGAAATAGAAAGATCACTGATTTATCTTCCACAACGTTAAAAATCCCAGCACTTTGAAGATGACCTATTCAGGAAGATAACTTTACGAAATAGTTTTGCCTGATTGGTTGGTCTGGCTCAGTGGCTTTCTAAAGCTCTATCACTCTATGGACTTTGCATTTTCGAATTTTGCTTCGGAAAATCAATTGTATTCACCTTTTATTGAATTATTCAGATCAGCGAAAATATGGATATTTAATATTTAGAGAAAATTATTGGTACTCGATCACTTCAGATATATTCTTTCAGATGGAACTCTTCAAAAGGCAGGGTTGTGATATCAACAAGACCATTGATGAGCTTCTTAGCAACTTGTGGCTTACTGTTGAACTTCAAGAGTTATGCAAATGTGTGTTGTGGGTTGGGTATCATGGTTTTTCAATTTCTGAGACATGTGTGGTGATGAAAGATTAGTCCAGAGAATAAAGATAGGATGATGCTGAACGTCATGAGCAAATGCATCTAAGTTCTAATGCAGATTGTCATCTTGAAGGATGGGTCTGTTCATACCATGTTTTATGTCATCCTCTGCTTATCGTTTCTTATTTTTTTAAATAATTTATTTATGAAGATTTTGATAAGAGCGGGATTGACTCCAGAATCTCTATTCCAGTTTGCTCCTTTTCTTATTTACCATTGAGAAGGAAAGCTGGTTATAAAAATATGTTGAAATGTAACCGAGTGCGCATTTTTATGCATCTAGATATTGTGTTTACATTAATTCAATACTGACCCATTTACCAGAGGTATTCTGAGGGAAAAGATGGGGTTCGTAGTGTTGTGTTCAGTAAAGACATTTGAACTGGCTGGTTCTAAGATCGAATGGTTTTATGTCAAGGGTAATTTTTTTCTGTACAAATGGTATTCTTGGCTTTTCAGACACAAAATGAAGTTAAATATCTCCTCCTTGAGTGATGTAATAAAATGTGTAAATTTATTACCTTGCAGTTGCGATTACCTGTTTCATTTAGTTCAGTCTGTTACAAGATCACGTCGTGTAAAGTTACACCTACCGGTACATTTATTTGTGATAAATAGATGATTATATTGTTTCGGACCTTATATTCTCTACTCATTATTTTAGCTCCGTATATCACATTAGGAAAGATTTAGTATGAAGTGAATAAGATCTCGTTGCAACCTGAATAAACTTCGAACAACTTCTCAACATAGATATATGTGTGCAATACAGTAAATGTGCGTGGAAAAGACCACACTTAATGAGTCAGAGCTTTGAAGAATTGAATGATCCGGATTGTATATTTTAGTATGATATTTGTCAAAAAGAAAAAAAGAATGAAAGGGAGAAAATAGTAAACATGTCTGGATGATATATGTATGTAAACAGTTTCGAATATTAACAAAATTAGAGATATTAGCCCTCTGTTTATATTTCTGCCCTATATGTAACATGTCTGCGGTACCACCTAGCCATCTTCTAATAGATTTGCACAGTATCTTGGAAACCTAACTCATGAAGGAATTATACAATCATCATGGCCTCGCCGAGTTACTTTTTTTGTGCGTGTGTGCGTAATCAATAAATCACTTCATCAGTCATAGGAGGTGTTGCTAGAAAGGCGCAGTTGATCACCATGTGCCATTTAAAATCATTTGCCTGTCATGTTTAGAAAGAAAAACCCTGCAAGAATGAAAATGCCCATTACTGACTTCCTTTGATTTATATCTTTCTAGCAAGAATCCATTATAATTCTCGAAAATCAAATAGGTTGTATGAAATTTTATCAAGTTCTTACTATCGTAAAATTATGGAATGCAAGTTGACAAAATTATTGTGATATGTGTTCAGTAATCTTGTTTTTTCTCATGTATTTTAAATTACTCAGCTGTAAAGGAGTTATCCCTATTTTACTATTCCAATTTAGTCAAATGTCACTTATTTTGTTCTTCAAAATGTCAGCTAATCCATGAGATAAGTTTTAATGAATATTGTGATTTCTGTCATTAGAATACCACTGTACATTTGTAGCTGTAGATAACTGCTACCTTTCCCTATGATCTGATTGATCAGTGTATGTCACATCTGACCATAATTTGTAAGCATGAACTAACTGGGAATCGTTCAGTGTTTGAAGGCAATTTGATTATGTATGAAGATAATTATTACCTCATCCGTGTAAAGTTTTTCCTCCTGAAGCATTGTTATTTGATGGTAGCATTAAGATGTTAAAAAGTCACTGGTAGATAAACCACAGTAAGAGTTGTATGCTGTACATGTAAACATTGCTATTAGCCCTAACAGCTCTACCTGCTACCAGTCTTGTGAAACTAGAAGAAGATATTGAAGATTATTGCTCGCTCGGAGATCGTAACGTGGCTTAATGCGAGACCGGGGGCCATACCTCACAAATGCTGATGTATTTCGATGCTGGTATGAGATGTTTGACATCTAAGCCCCCTCTCTCCTAAGCATTGCATCTCAATCAACTTCCCTTTATTTGTCCTCTATACAACCAGTGACCGTGGTGGCGGCAGGGGTGGATACAATAAGTACGGTGGTAAGTCTAGGACGTCCCACCTCTCTATGACGTGTGGTCTCAACTTTTTTTTTGGTGGTTGTGGGACAGATATAAAACCAGAATCCTAACAGTGACTATGTTTTAGCAGTACCATTTTTGATAAACCTGACTTACATTCGAAGAAGTCATTTGATGGATATAATTGCAGCACTTACTTTGAAGTTTGCTTTTAAATCTTTTTAATGTATTTGGAAATATCTTTATCACAGTTGGGCTTGATGTCTAGAAAATGGATTTGGAGGAAAGAGTTTAAGGCAACTGCCTGACGTTCATTGATTTTTTTTTGTTTCATATAAATTTTGGGTTTATTGTTACTTTTTCAAAAAGATCAATGTTCAAATGATCAATAGTCAATTAAATAGGGTTGTGCAAAAGAAAAGGAAGAATTATACATGAAAAATGTAGATTTAAAAAATCAACATTGTAACTCCTGACACAATATTGTGGCAGTGGAGATTATATCTATATTGTTTTGTGATGATCTGTAAGTAATGCAAATGTTCTATGAGAATGTTCCTTTTTTTTTTACAGCATGTTGGGATCGACGAGATGCAGATTTGTTTTTTATGTACTATTTCCAATGTAAATCTATGTTATTGTAGGGCCCGCTGAAAGAAGAATGTGAAAACAGAAGCGGCTGCCCTGGATTTACATGACTTATTATTATTATTACTATTACCCGGTATCAACTTGTATTAGGCACACAACCATTGATGCTGACAAATAGCACTCTGTCAATCTGAAGAATCAACATGATATTAGCAGAGCATTTAAGTTTATTAATGTTTGGACAAAGTCAAACTATCGTAGGTGAAAAGTTGCAGAAATGAAACTGCATGTAGCGATCATATTGCACAGTGCAAAACCACATAAAGACTTTCCATAACAACTACTAACTGTAGTAACAAAGAGTATTACCATCTAATACATACGTTCAGGAGAATGTGATTTTCACTGTCAATAATTGAGGGGTTAATGTGAATTATGAAACTTGTAATGTGAACAGAGTTTCATATCGATTCTCCTCGCTTTATTTTAGTTTAGAATCCGCAAAACCACATTTGTACAGGTAGGGAAATGTGCCATTGAATATTGAGATGTCATTGATTTGGCTGGGTAAACTGGCAAATCGTTTATCACAACGACAAAGTGCATGAATTGAATGGAAACTGAGGTAAATAGATTATCTTGACAACACAGAAAAGAAGGATATAAGTAACAAATTCAGCATTCGGTGCATTTGCATCAATAATATTGTAGTGCATGATGAAATAAGCCACACAAAAATGATTTCATCTAACTTTTCAATTCACCTGGTTTTAGGTGAAAAAGGAAATGCATGTGTAGTAACATGAGTAGGATACATTATACATCTACCCGCAATTCATAATTTATAAAATGAGAAGGAAACAAAGAATTTTCTCAGAATTGCCTGTAATAGGATTGCTACTGCTGTGTGAAAGCATACCCAAATACTGAGAAAGAAAATGAAAGCACCCGAGCGAGATTTGCACCTCTGGTCCGCTAAACCACTCACTGTCTTAACCGCTTAACTAACAGAATCCTCGATCGAGGGATAAAATTTGAAACCATGACAACATATGTACTGTTATGTTGAGGGTTATGGAATTAATCTGTTGCAGGATAATGAAACAACAAAGCAATTATTTATTAAACCGCCAAGAATGGGGTCACATGTGTATCGAATGATTCTGCTTTAGGATAATGAGAACAACGTCACATCCCCGAGCGGGATTTAAATCTGCAACCTCTAGATCAGCGAAGTTGTTGAGGGATGAAGTTCTGAACTAAATATCCCAATTAGCAGTATAACTATAATATACAAAGAGAATGATTGTTCTGTCAGCCACCAATGATATGTTTATATGTGCTACTGCTGTGTGGTAGAGTAGCCAAATACTGAGAATAAGACGGCACTTAAAGCGGGAATCAAATCTGCGACCTCTGGGTTCCCGAACCAGTATCTTGACAGCTCACTGGAGTACTTGAGGGAGCATTGTTCTTAGAGTTAGAGTTCTTGAATATTGTTTAAAAGAAATCAAAGCACTTGAGTGGGCCTGTACTACTAAACTTCTGGTTTGCTAGACCCGTTTCATAACCACTAGACCACCTGAGTGCCAAAGCGATAAGTTAAAAAAATATTCCAATGTACGAACTGTAAAGTTCAAGGTCTTTTATTTCCATCCGTTGCGGGATCATCATACAAAGAAATAATTACTTATTTGTTTCATAACCACCAATAATGGGGTTACAGATGCAACTGATGTGTACCTCTATACTGAGAGGGAGAAAACACAGCACTTGAGCGGGAATCAAACCTGCGACTTTCTGGTTACTGAACCAGTATCATGACAGCTCACTGGAGTACTTGAGGGATAAGGTTAGAAACTATCCCAATGTACAAACTGATAAAGTTAAAGTTTTTTTTTAAGTGAACCGTTGCGGGATAAGCATACAAAGAAGCAATTATTCATGAACCATCAAATGTATGCTACTGATATGTTATAGAGAACCTGAATTTGAAAAACTACACAGCACCTTAGCAGGATTCAAACCCATGACTCCTGAGTTATGAGACCAGTGTCATTACCACTAGATCACCAAAGTGCTCAAGCAATGCGTTAAACAACTGTCATGTTAAATGATCTTTAATTAATCCATTGTATGATGATAGAGAGGAATGATTATTCATGTGTCTCACAACCATCAATCATGGGGATTCTCTGCGTGATAGAGTGCGTGAATACTGGGAAAAAAATCACAGCACCAAAGTGAGATTTAAACCCACAAAATCTTGCTTTCTAGACCAGCGTTATAAACACAAGACCACCAGAGTGTTTAAACTGTATTAAAAGTTAAAGGCTTGATATGTGAACTACTAAACCAGTTTAAGAAAAGGAAATCATGAAATGTATCCAGAGGTAATGGCTGTAGATCATGGGATACAAAGATATGATAGGGCACAAAGATGAATGTAACAATATATCAGTATTAGTATGATGCTTAGAGAGTTGAGATAACAAATTTTAACCTCTATCAAAGCTGAAAATTAGAAACAATGAAGATGAATTCGAGTGTGACATGTTAAGGATACAGTTAAAAGTTGAATGGAAAAAGTGATGCACTACACTTCCTGATGTACTGTAACAGTGCAGACTGTAGTCAAATTATTTTAGAATGTGAAAAACGTGTAATTTGGCACTCTTAAAGATAAGATGCAACATTTGCAAGTTGCTCGCTGGCTGTTTGAAAATTGGCATTAGATTGAGCCATCATGAGTTCAGGGGAGTGTTTCATCAAGATTTGTCGCAGAGACAATTAGTCAGCGCTGACAGATTCCTTGATTGTGATTGGATGAAAAGCAGTATCGCTGACAGTTGCTATAGGAACTGTCGGAAAATGACTCCTTGTCGCTGCGACAAATCTTGATGAAACACCCCCCTCCCCGATATTGTAAGAAGTCGAATGACAAAGCATCAGAGAATAGAAAGAAACAGTAAGCATTCTGCTATTAGGCAATGCCCAAGTAAATGCAAGGAAAATAAACACAAGAGAAACTAATTAACGGCACATCTTTGTATATGCCTCTACTAATAATAGACATTCACTCCTGTCTTTTAGATACTTGGCTCGGACTATATGCAGGAAAGAGATCAATTGAGACAGAAATAGATACATTAATTCCTCATGTTCTTATTTTAATGCCATGATTTCTTTTCTTTTCCCATGAAGGTGATCGTGATGGTGGAGGAGGAGGATTTAGTCGTGACTCTGATAATGGTGGATACAGCAAGGGAGGACAAGGTAAGTTTGTTAATTGCCAAGAGAATGGATGATGAAATCATTCTAAACATGGTTACAGTACACCCCCCCCCCCTTCTTCACCCCATTCCTTATAAAAATATAAAAAAAAATTTAAGGATTCATGCAGATATATGGAAATGTCACTCTTTACTATTATAAATTGGCACTTGCATAATTTTGTTTTGTTTAAAGGAAACACATCTTAACTGTGTAGTGATGATGATTCCCCTTTTCAGTAATCTAATATAAATCTTCAGATATATACTTGGAAGGCAATACCTTGGCTTCATAGAGAAAGCTTGCTTTGATATATTTTGCAATCTAATAACTTGATGGTCAAAAAATAACCCATGGAGATGTGGTACTGTAAAATAGGGTCTACAGGAACGAATCTTAGATTTAAAAATCCCCAATTTGTGACTTGGATCACTACAGGTTGGACTCTGCTAGGGATAGACCCTTCATACCTGTTGACAAATAAACAAGGAACTAAATGCAAATATGACGTTGGATTGAAACAATATCGTTTTTTCCCTGTTCACCACAGAGTTCTTATTTGCAAGCTTTGCACTAGTTTACTGAGGTTCATGTCAATAAATCCCTGAAATATGCACAGGGGAAAAATGTCACTAAACACCCTGAGATCTCTTCATCAAAGGGTCTTACTCAATCAAAAGAGCAAATTAATTAATTACGTCACTTAGTTCTAAACATATCATGTTCAGTGAGATCAATTCGTTGGGTTTTCGTGATATCACAGGTGCTACAAGAATTTTTATTCACTACATGTAATTGCCTTCTCAGGCAACCAAGTTTTCAAATCACCTGCCCAAACAAAAATTTCTCTTGCCTAAAATTCACAGCCAATACCACTTTGAATATAAGTAATGCCATTATAAAACTGTTACTTGCCCTATCTGGCAGGTGACAATGTCATTTACTTGCCTGACATCTGCATTTTGTTAGCCCAGGCATGTGGACGAGTGGGTTTGTAGTGCTCTGCATCAGGAATTGTTTTTCCATCCACAGCTATGGAATAGATATCGGGTTCCTCCTGATAGGAGAACTGTCTTCATGTTTGCTTGATATGTAAATGATGATGATGTTCTATGACTTTGATGAATCAGATGTGTATCATTACAGATATTAAATCATATTCGTACATGTACATTACTTTGATCAACTTGCTTTATAACAAGCAAAGGAGGTTTATTGCTGGTTAGAGAACACTGGCTTTGTCTGAGAAAAGTTCATATGCACGTAATACAAGAGAACCATAAGAAGACAAAGACTTGTATTATATTTGGTCTTCTACATGGTACGATGGTGATGTTTGTTTTGTTTTTATATAGGAGTAAGTTTCTTTATTTCCTTTGTCATGTTTACTATGTATGATTTGTAATGATGCATTAGAGACATCAAGAAATGAAGTATTTCCATATGCTCGTATACTATGTAAGGCCCTTGTCACATAGGCTCAGAAGCAACAGGAATGAACACGACTCTTTGCTAAGTTCATACCTAACTGCCTCCGGACACAGAATGATTTTGAATCGTGTTGATTTAAGGCTTTTATATGACGGGGGCATAAATGATGTTCATCAATCTGTTTAGCTGTCAACATTTGCTAATCTGTTTCCACCACCAGGGTCCTGTAACATAGAGGTTTACGATCAATCGCTTATTTGAAAGAGCTATACCGATTGGTTACTTTTAATTATATGCACATGCAAGAAAGAACTTGATTGACTATTTTCATAAGCGATTGATTTGCAAACCTTATTGGGCCCAGGTTTGAAAGTATAAAGTTATTTCTGGAAAGCAGATAGAAACAAAAATATTTCTGTAGTCTTCTCTTCAAACTAAGCCAACACATTAGCTGTGAACGCTTCAATTTTTGTCCAAATTTCTCTATCAAACTGCAATCTATGGACTTTGTTATGAATTTTGGGTATATCTGTATAGAAATGGAAACCCAACACGACACTATCTTCATCAGTGGAATGGGGAGTAACATCGACGCAGACAAGATCAAGGAACACTTTGGACAGATTGGCATCATCAAGGTAAATTTCTTGCTTGTATCGAAGACGGGACATGGCCTTTTGACAATACTTGTTGTGATGTAGCGATGCATCTTTCAATTGATAAGTCTAAGCAGATGTTGCAAGAATCTTGTGATTAATTGCAAATCACTTATAGACAGAAATGTGTACCATGTGTGTGTGACATACATGTCCAGTCAAGACTGATTGATCAGTGCTGACCAGCTGAATTTTTACAATTGATTGCATCTCTTTTGCAACACACACAAAGTCCAATCAACCATTTATGTAATGCTATAATGTTTACTCCTAGGTTAGCTATGTATTTAGCTCTTCAAATACAGCATACTGTGCTTTAGTCAAATCCTTCGGGACCACAAAAATATGTTTGTCCTAGAAATCTGACATAAAAGCGATAAATGAGAAAGGGTTTGTCTGATTGGTTAAAAAAAAATCACTTCTGCTTATATCTCTTCTTATTCAGCAAAATGTATTTACAAGTGCATCAGATACTTTCCAATTGCATTACGACTCATTATGTATGCTAATTTCATTTCAAATCAAATGAGATGTCAAATAAAATGTGCTTGTCATCAGATCAAAGATCTAACATCCAATTGTATGTAAGTCAGAATTATGAAAACAACAACTCGGGCCTTTTTTTGTGCCCCTTTAGCTGGCCGTGTTGTCCCCTATAGAGTTTGTATAGTTCTGTCTTGCCTTGGTAGAAGAGTGCCTTTCATGAAAATTGCCTGGACTATCTGAACTCCTATTCCGAGACCTGATTGAATCATGGACATCTGTCATGCAACCACACCCGCGAATCATTTTTAGCTCCAGTATGCAACAATATCTGACAATTATTTCTTTCCCCATTGTATTTGATAGATGGACAAAAAGACTAGAACGGAGAAAATTTGGATTTACAAGACGCCTTCAGGGGATCCTAAAGGAGAAGCTACAGTCACGTATGAGGATCCGTGCACTGCTTCAGCTGCTATTGAATGGTTCAACGGTAAGGCCAGAAAAAAAATGTTGTATTGGCGTACCTCCCCCCCNCTTTTGACAATACTTGTTGTGACGTAACGATGCAGCTTTCGATTGATAAGTCTAAACAGATGTTACAAGAATCTTGTGATTAATTGCAAATCACTTGTAGACAGAAATGTTGAGTGAAGACTGATCAATTAGTTGTGACCAGCTGAAATTTCAAAATTTATTACAACTTTTTTGCAACATGCATGAAGTCCAATACATTATTTTGTTATGCAATGATGTTTGCTCCAAAACAAACTATGTATTCATTGTATTCATTTGTTCAAATACAGCTGCTCTGCCAAAGTTTAATCATTTTGGACTACAAAAAGAATATGTTTGTCTTTAGAAATTTGACAGAAAAGAGATAAATAAGAGATTTTGTCTGATTGGTTTAAAAAAAAATCACTTCTGCTTATATCTCTTCTTATTAAGCAAAATGTATTTACAAGTGCATCAGTTACTATCCAATTGCATGTTCATCTAAATAAATCATGGACAAACTTACATACAGGTATACTTACAATTCACCAAAATCCTTGATGATTTCAATATGATTGTCCCTATGACGATTGCCTTCCCCGTTGTATTTCATAGATGGACAAAAAGACTAGAACAGAGAAAATCTGGATTTACAAGACGCCTTCAGGGGATCCTAAAGGAGAAGCTACAGTCACGTATGAGGATCCGTGCACTGCTTCAGCTGCTATTGAATGGTTCAATGGTAAGGCCAGAGAAAAAAATTGTTGTATTGACGTACCTCCCCCCCCCCCCCAATAAAAAATAAATAAATAAATAAATAAAAAACACCCCTGAAATTTGATGAATGATACTTATTTTTTGTTGTGCTTTTCCTATCAAGGCTCATAGTATGTTTTTTTTTAACTTTTTTTTTAAAAGAAGAGAAATTAAAAGTAATAAATTGGGAAATGAATAAATAGTGAAGCGTAAAGGAGTGAAAATTTATAACGAAATTATGGTTGCAAAATTTGCGAAAATGAAATTTTCTTGTGCTTTAGTTCATGTTCTAGAAATACCAACAGCTTGTTAACATGAAAATCATATTTAGGCCAAGAGTGATGAATCATGAGTTTCAATGAAACAATCCTTGTATATTAAATACACGTTCTGCTCTAAAAATGCATGCTGATCAGTTCGTGCAAGTAGTTACCAAACTTTGGATAGAAGAGACCATTGATTGGTGCTTTATGAGTTTTACATTTATAATACAGGTCAAGAATTCAACCTCCTGAACCTATTTTGAAAAATCATGTTACGCCAATACAGTATTTTTTTTTTACCCAAGTCTGGTGTTGTGAATCCAGCCAGGATGATTAAGTTTTTCCATACTTGGAAATACTTCACCTCTTTGAGATTCCTGTTTTATTGCTTCATTGTCATGCACATTCACATTCAATATGTAAGATGACATCTGGGTAATTCCATAAATGAGGGGGCCAGTTTTATGACAAATTTGGTGTCCCAGTTATGTTGGTATCCAACATCTTTTTTTAGTCCTTTGGGCTTGATGAAGATGAATATACTGTGAGCATATAATCAGGGATAAAATAATGGATTTACAATCGGATTAAAATCTAACTTCACTGTTTGTGTTTTCACCAAGCCCTCTGAGCCATGAAAACGATATAGGTTACCGATGTAACTGGGACACCAAAAATATCACAAATTTGGCCCCTCATTTATGGAATCACCCATTTACATTAGCACTGCACATCATTTGAGGATCTTCAATTCATGAGTGTTCAACAGATGAAGATCATGTGAATTGTAATTTTTAAGTAAGAGATAATTGATCACAAAATTTGCTGGTTTTTCAGAAACTCGGTTATCTTTATAGATGATTGAGGCTGTAAGCATGCACAAATATATCAAATGACAAAGTAACTGGGCAAAGTGAACAGCCTCCCATTCAAACTCTCACAATTGCTCTAGAGGAGGGAGGAAGGAGCATCACTGTCACTCGGAGAACCTGTTTGACGTCTGTTTTACATTTCTTCCAGAATAATTGGAAAGGAAACTTCTCTTGTACATGA
>BQKZ01010833.1:3117-16236 GCA_036244855.1 Temnopleurus reevesii | reverse complement strand
TATATTAGGGTTAATGGCTTAGCCCCCTCCTATCTTTCAAATCTCATTTCCTTACGTTCACGTGCTTCGTCTCGAACTCTTCGTTCATCTTCAACCCTTCAGTTAGCACCGGGACCCCGTAACCATACTCATTAGTGACCGCGCCTTTTCAGTTATCGCCCCCACTCTCTGGAACAAACTGCCCGTATCTATTCATTGTGCCCCCTCTGTATCTCAATTCAAATCTTTGCTCAAAACCTATTTCTTTAAACAGTAAAATGTTGTTGTGGGTCAGTCAGTGGAGGGGCACACTATATTTACATTGATTTAATTGATCACCTCTGTTTTTGTTAATTTGTTTTGTTATTTTTTTATGTTACCTGTGTATTATTCCTCCTCTTTTTCTTAACTTACTTACCCGGTATAATCTTTCCGTAATCAGAATACTGTGCGCTTAGAAACATCCGTATTAAGCGCCTAATAAATGTTATTTATTATCATTATTATTAAAACGAAATTACTTAAATAAATATAACAAATCATTAAACAACCCAAGGATTAGTGAAAACTTGATAGACCTGAAACTGCGTAATATACAGCAATGATGATCTTTATCAAATATTGCAGTCACAGAAATTTAAAAAGAGTATAACCCTATAAATACCAGAAATAGATAAATAAATAAATCAAGTACGCTCTAAATCCACCCTGGAACCACACAAAAATTAGTATGAAAAAAAAAACCCAAAGACAAAATATTAGTCTAATAAAAGGAACGAATCTGTCATGTATCTAATCATAAGGCTGTACATGACCGACCCATGTTTTCAAACTCAATCTGTGTAAAATCCAAATAAAAATCAGAAAATTAAACGTTCAGCTAAATTCTACACACTTTGGAATCTTCTATACACGTACATGAACGTTCATAGAATAATAATAGACCTCTTACCAAAAAAGAATTGGAATATAATATAGCAAAGAAAAAGAATAAGCTTCCCATTCACTTTCGAAAATGGAGATTTGAACTGTGACATAAACATGATAAAATCGATGAAATTGTTTTCTGTAGTTTGCATTCTCTGTGACCCCGCATTGTTTTAATTGTTTATTTCAATGTTCTATTTAGTATATTACGAGGAAGTGCTTTGTTGATTGTATTTTATCAGTCATTATATTTTAACAATTTATATTTAATCATGTCTGTTTCTAATGTATTTGCTCGATTTCTTTTCAAATGTTTGCCAATCATTTGTACATATGTTGATTATTATTTATCTAACGAGACACACAATTATAATTAAAAAAGGAAAAAAAAGAGAAGAGCATTGATATGCTTTATTCAAAGTCGATTCATTGTAACAGAAACAATGAAATATAACACGATATGATCTATTTCTGCAAAATAAAGTCGAACGTAAATTCCTTGCTCCTTTGTAATGCTATTGAAATCGGGACCGGCTTGCGATTGTGATGTCAGCACATGACGTACGGACCTATTGTTCCATGACACACGCAATTCTTCGAAAGTGTTTTATACATTCAAAGAAGAACATGTCAATGCAGCAATAAATTGAACCAATAACTAGGTAATACTAAAGGTTTGTGATTGGAAAATTGTCACATTTAACAAACAAATTTCTTTAAAAAAAATTTATGGAACTGATCAGTCTATAAGTTGTTTACATTAAATGTACGCATCTCCATGGTTACTATATATCTCTGATTGACATATACTACTTTACTTCACCCTCAATACCGATTTCCAAAATGTATCAAATCAACATAACATCAATATCATCTTGCTCTTGCATACAAGAATGAAGTAGTTTACAGTGCTATAATTTTCTTTTCTGCTTTACTCTCAATCGCTTCACTGTCACGAATAATTTCCACCCAAACCCTTCATGTTCATCGAGTTACAATGAAAATATTATTATATCACTTCAGCTTTTCTCTTTATCATTGAAGACACTTTTATGGATCTTGTCAATGCTCCTGATTTTAACAAAATGGGAGCCCCCTTGTTATGTAATAACAGACCATACCTTGTTCTAAAATATCGGGAAACTTTCGCTTTTCTGAGATCGTCTAAAAGTTTGCTACAGTCCAATAGGCAGGTTTACTAATTTTGTAAAAAAAAAAAAGGGGTATTAATAAACGTGTAATTACGGTACTACATAATGACTTGCACGAAGATGATATATATCAATTCCGTAAAATAATGTGGGTCTTGGACAATGTATCCGTGCGCCGTGCGAACTGTGCGGACAGGCACAACAATCACAAGCCGGTTCCGATTTCAATAGCATTACAAAGGAGCGCTGAATTGGTGTTTGACTTAATTTTACGGTTTATATCGTTTTCACGATAAAATTGATCAAGAACGTGTTCATGTAGGACAGCTATAGCACGTAACCACCATACATCTACATAACACACCAATACTTTTCCGATACACTCGAACTTTTCCTGATTCTTGATCAAGTTCTACGTGGTTACCACAATAAGTCAGATAATGATAGTCTTCAAATGGAGAAGGATCAGGTGAAGTTGAAAGAATCTCCCCCGAACGAGAGATTATGATCGACTCATTGTTGGTACGCACTAAAATGTTTCCCGAAGATAAAGAGTGTATTCTCCCTGCAACCGCACGGCCATTCTGAATACCGATGGTATCCACTATGTCCCCATCGTGGTTGATGACGTGGATAGAAGACTGCTTATGTCCTCCAGCTACGATCATCCCGTCGTTGTCAACATCAACGTAAACGCTCAATTTGATCCCTTTCCATGGAATCTCAAGATCTTTGAGCTTCCTCACAATTTTTTTGCCTGACCACAATCGCTGCTTTCCCCGATCAACTTTGTAGCATGTTGGTGACCAATTTATGGAATCTCAATATATTTGATTAACTCCAATTAAGCAGTGTCCCGCTGAATTTTCCCGTAGTGCTCCTGCCTCGACTTTGTGCACTCGACGAACATTGTGCTCTCTACATCACGCTGTATTTCTGCAAGGTTTTCAGGATTGTTTCTAGCCTCATGCTCGCTCAAAATCTCTTTCAGCGTAGTCACAGCTTCTACTGCGCTGTTCACAAGTTCCTCATCCGTTTCCATAATTTCTGACATTTTCTCGTCAATATTGTTCAGTTTGTTCTTTGCTTGCCGATTCTGGATTTTGATAACTTTTATGCGGCCCTCCCACAGTTCCTTTAGTTGTTCACATTCTCTTAGCAGTTTATTTTTGGTTTCTTCAATAGGTTCCTTTTGCTGTTTTGTTTTTGCCTGACGTTCTTTAATCAGTCTTCTCCTTTTCTCGTTGACGAGTCTCACCTCCCTATCCGCCTTTTCGTTAATCAGTTGAACATCATCTCGTTCTGCCTCGGTCAAGCTCTGTACTCTTTCTTCGTAAGCAACATTGACCTCGTCGATCACGGACTGAAGATGCGCGGTCATATGTTCTTCACAGTCCTTAATGGAAGAGTCAACACCATCACAGTCTGCGATTGCATTTTTCAGCTCACGCTTGTGACATTGTATCAGGTCAACCCGATCCCGGATGACATCCTCGATGCAATCTAGATGACATGGTTTTTGGTGATCTTTGATTGCACATACATGACAAATTGCGATGTTGTCATCGTTGCAGAAGAACTTGATTGGATCACCGTGTATGTCACATAACCATGTATTATCATGACCCTTTCTACTCCTCAGTTGCCTATCCCCTTCCGGAAAGCTGGCCGCCATGACACCTAGATCATTCTTATCCCGTAGGACGATCAGCCTGTAAGAAAAACAAAACCTCATTAAGTTCCCCTTTAATGACGAATCATTAGAAGGTAAATAAGGTTTCTACAAGTTTCATTTTTTAATAAATCAGTAGCCATTAAAGCCCATGTATAGTTTTGGTAAAGATTTTTAAAAATGTGAATTTTGGGGATATATACCATGACATATAGTTTCTATACACATTTCAAGATCATAGCATATTTTTCTACGAGCGAATTCTTTTGAAAATTTGAATTTGACCGTTAAATCGTATTTAGCGCCCTCTCTTCGTTATAACAATATTTTGCTTCTTATCGGGCATATAGAAAATTATTTCCGACAATAGAATGATAAAAAGGTATACACATCAATAAAATTCTGAAATTTTTATCAAATTCTGTTCATGAGAAGCTGTCCTTTATCAAGAAAGAAAATATTGAATCCGCGTCGGGGGCTACGACGCTAAAATATTTTCCACACTTTAGGTTATAACTTTTCCAAAACTTGTTAATTTTTCGTACAATCTTTTGTACAACATGTTCATGATATCATGTTTCTTTTTAAGTAGATTTGAAGACAAAATTTGGCAATAATAATATTCGCTTTTACCAAAACTATACTTGGGCTTTAAAACCATGCAAGTATAGTGTTTGGAAAAGAATACGAAATGTGAATTTTTGGATGTTTATCATGACATATGATTATTATACACATGTTGAGACTATGGCATATTTCTTTTACGAGCTGATTCCTTTGAAAATTTTAATTTGACCGTTTATTCATATTTAGTGCCCTCTCTTGCTTATAACAACATGTTGCTTGTTATCGGGCATATCCAAAGTTATTTCCGACAATAGAATGATAAAAAGGTATACACATCAATAAAATTCTGAAATTTTCATCCCATACTGTGCCTGAGAAGTCGTCCTTTATCAAGAAAGAAAATATTGAATTAATGCCGGGTACACGACACTGAAATATTTTGCACATTTTAGGTTATTTTCCAAAACTCGTTCAAAATCTTTTGTGGAACATGTTCGTGATACTATGTATTTCATTTTATATAGATTCGAAGACAAAATTTGGCGATAGAAATATTCGCTTTTACCCAAAATTTTCTTGGGCATTAAGATATAATCCATAAAAATAATATTTTTTTAAACAGGAGCAGGAAAGTTTGATGAACAGAACCGGAAAAATAAAACAACCAAAAGGAACAGAAAAAGTAAGGAAAATCGGAAATAAAGAAAGGTCATGATTTTCATTCATATGATTTCGGTAACGAGGTAAATCCTTGACCTTTCGCGGTCGAAATTTATGCCTCCGCCATCACTTCATCAGAAAGATATTATCATAAGAAATAAGAAATATCTTGGGTGATTTGTATATATTTTTTTTTACCTTTGTTGTCCTAAACCCAAAATCCAACAAATTCATCCTCACATGATCGTACATAATCCTGCCACATTCGGTAGAAATGGTTTCTGCATGCAATATTGAATCTAGTGAGATATTTATTCACATTATATAGTAGCCGACATTGGTCATTCAATTTCACGCCAATCAAAAAAGATTTCACCATGAAGTTGAAAACAAAAATCTTCTTGTGCTTTTTTAATCTGAAATGAAGAGTATGCTTATAGTCACATGTCAATCAAATCAAATCAAATCAACTACATGTATTTAAGCAATTAAATCTTAATCTCGTAAATCATTCAGGGCCGTTCAAACTTCTTCCAAATTGAACGATCTATATTCAAGCAAATAAAATTCTAATGAGGTTGGACGGGAAAAGCTAAAATAAAAACAAACAGTCTCGACAACGATGTCAATAATGATTAAACAAATAGAGATATTAATGGTTAAAACATAAAAGCAGAACATTTTTTTATGAATTCACAAGAAAAATGAAATATGACACTTACGCAATCTCATGTCCGATTATGGGTGGATACACGAAACTAATAATTTCATATTAATTGCTACTACGATGTTGACAGGATTCACATATGAATAACGCAAAACCCTTGACTATCCGGATGAAAACTCGACTGCAAAAGAACGAAAGAATCTCACGTGATTACAGACGGCGAACAATCCATTCGTCGCGTCGGAACGAGTCATTACGTTTTCAGACCTTAGGGCCCCGGTCACATAGAGGCCCGGAAGCAACACGATTCAACGCGAATCTCTGTTTATTCACAGTTAACTGCCTCAGAACAAAGAGCCGTGTTGAATCGTGTAGCTTCCGGGGCCCTATGTGACCGGGGGGGGGGGGGTGTTTCATCAAGATTTGTCGCAGAGACAATTAGTCAGCGTTGACAAATTCCTTGAATGTGATTGGATGAAAAGCACTATCGCTGACAGTTGCTATGGGAACTGTCGGAAAATGACTCATTGTCGCTGCGACAAATCTTGATGAAACATCCCCCGGGACTTTATATAGTTTACGGCAAAACTTGATAAAGAAAATAATGACGTTTGAAAACATCGCATAATAATTTACCGATCGTTTAAACGTGTTTTCACTGCGAGCAGTGGGTAAAAAAACAAACATTTGGACAAAGTAAACAACTTCCATTCAGTTTTCACAATGGAATTTTTGTTTTCTGTTATTCTGCGACGAAATGTTGAATAAGGTGACGCACCAGGGACCTGTAAAATAAAATAAAATAAAATAAGATACAATAAATTGATAATTATATAGTTGTATCTCTATGATACGCATTTTGCCATAGACTTACGATTAATATTCATCGTAAGCAGGCAAGTTTGATTGAATCTTTTATGTTACCATGGTTACAGGCCCCTGTTCAATGATGGTCGGGGAAGATATTTCTGAAAAAAAACCCTGCAAATTATATTGTACTATATGCTTCATAATTTCAGGCAAATTATAGTCTCCGAGCAAAATTAGAAGCGCTTAAAAACACGATGTAAAATATTTCTATAAAATAAAGTGGGTTAAAGGACTTAAATTTAGGGAAATAATTTATACCGCGTTAAAAGAATATTTCGGGATTTTTGTCATGTGGAAATGCCCTAATGCAGAATCTGCAGTGTGGCTAAGCTCCGTCAAACCTTATTTGACGCGAGAAAAAAATTATCTTGTGTCAGATTAGGATCTGTGCTTGCAGACAAACGTCGTCCATGCCCTTGTTTTTGTTTACTTCTAATGAGTTAACAATCAGACCTTTTTTTTCATCGCATAACATCACATTCTGGATTGCGCTTCATCAAGCTGTCCGTAGATCTACGCACGGGTCTACGAACGACTGGTGACCCTTTCCTCCACCCAATGATAAACATTGGTGCTGAATGGCACCCGAGAAAGGGCCACCAGTCGTTCGTGGAATCGCACGTATCTCTACGAACAGCTTTATGAAACACAACTCTGATGTGGCTATAATATACTAAGTAATTTTCCCCCTTCCACGGGGTTCTTTACTTGAAATAAATACAAGCATACAAACAAACATACGGTGAATTTTAAAAGGTCATTCGTAAAGAGATATGTAAAAGTAACACTCATATTAAAACAAACTAAAAGTTTCTTTGATAAATGAGAAACTTAAACCTTTAATCTTTAAACATCAATACAATTACACCGACTAATACATTTGTATTTACATAAGGTTATTGTCTACTGAGAAGCATTTTCTAAATATAAACCATTTCTTTTTCATTTCATTTTCTTTAAGATTTGTACGACACATATACATTTCCATTTCATATTTTATCGTTTTAAAGCTGACAAAACAATTTCAAAATCAGGAAAATGTTTTAGTTTTTCCAAAAATATTTCTCTTCTTAGCACTATAAGAATACAATTTAGTGCATTACTGTTCCTGCCACAAAAACCAAACGGTTTATTTTGGTGAGAACTAGTAGATGTTTTTGTTTTCTATTTAGATAATTGTTACACAACATCCAATCCCCGTTGTCTGTGTGACGAAATACCCCACGTTCAATTTTGTATAATTTTGCTAGTCATGTTAGTGTCTGAACATGGTTATGGATATAGCGTGCGAACAAACGACCTCCCGGACCGTTTCCTTTCAAAACTCAAGAATTGTTCCCTTCCATCGACTAAAACTGGAATAAAAATATATTCAAAAGAATAAATATCATTTGCTTTTGAATCATTTTGAAATAACCGCTTTGTGTTTATTCTGAATATAAAAAATGAGAGAAGAAATGGATGGGGTAAGATTTTTGTTTCTATTAAAAGTTTATGAGCTTCGTATTTTGGCAGAAAATCAAAGCCTAATGTTACACTTTATATCGTACAAGCCCTATTTCACGATTTGATAGACAGGAACATAATCAAGTTTTACTTTACATCTATACTACTATTGCTTTTCTGCTTAATTTCTTTGTAGTAAAATTTTCAAATCAAATTCATTTGACAATAGACTTTTAGTTGCACTTCCAGTTGAAATCTAGCATAAACCAATAAAGTAATAATGAATATTAAATCGTAAAAATGTTCCTGATTAAAAAGTAAACACTATTGGCTTGTCCTGGCATCATTGAAACGTAGCTGTTCTTATTTTTCTCTTATTTATATTCTGATATAGTTTTCTACGGATACAATTTTATTGATGTACTTGTGACCATTTTCAGCAGGAATTCCAGAGATGATTTTCAAAATTGTGTTTTTCGAAGAAATATGCCCCTCATGAAAAAATATATCGTTTTTTTTTAATTCATTAAATCAAAAGCATTGTTTGAATTTTTAGATTGGTGATTATAGTTGTTATCTACTTTAGGAAAAAAAGTATAAAAGCAAAGCATGACAACCGAGATTGGCATGGTCTTATTATTTGCAAGAAGAAAAAGAAAACATCAATTCAGTCTCGGGGTCCCCGGGGCACTCGGGGTAGCCGAGACTGAAATATTTCACACATTTAGGTTATAGTTTAACCAAAACCAAAACATTTTTCACACAATTTTTTGTGAATAATTTCATCATACTATATTTCATTTTATCTAGATTTGAAGATTATTGCTTATTGTTTACATTTTATACCTGTTCGCTTTTTATATGCACGGAGTTGCTGAAAAGCAGTTTTGTGACTGATTGTAATTTTTACCGTGAATAAATACAGTGCAATACAAAACATGATAAAATTTGGGAACAAAAATATTCGTTTTTATCAAAACTTTACTTGGGCTTTAAAGCTTGTATTGAGCTTGGATTGATCGCCGTGGGGGTGAAGAACGCTACTGATTGTACTTATCTCCCTCAATCATGTTTCGCTAATGACAATGAATAATTGTAACAGAAGAATAGGCTGATCAAGAATATAACAACTGGTTGCCCCAAACAACAAAATGTACACGTCCAAACATACAGGATTCGGGGTTTCCCCGCTGAAGGTTTTTTCTCCATGTGAATGATTTTTTTTAATCAAGGAGAAACTCCCTTTTTCTGTCAACAAACAAACATTCTATTAGCATTGATATATTAAAGACAAACTGACAAGTTCTTCCTTAAAATTTACAATCAATTAAATTATCAATAAAATACCCCACTTAGCGACCTTAATACTCAATACATGTATAATATAGTCTTTGAATTCTTCTTTATGATAATAATATTATCTTTATCGGGATGCCCGTCTGCACACCCTACAGGACATACAGTCATTTGCAAAAGTTTAAGACCACTTTTCATATTTGTATTAACCTGTATACTTTCATTGGTGGAGTCAGGAGAGTTTTACTGACAACTTTGGGTGACATTTGCTCCAATTCACTGCTTCAACAGCAAGTTGTAGTGCTCAGACTATCGATGAAACCATGGAAAAGACAAATTAGTTTGATCTCTTGGAAAGATTTTGCGAAATCTCACACAATGATCCCCATTCTTTCAGGCATGTGATGAAAGCAATGTCTAGGATCAAATCATGAGAGAGAGAGAGATCATGCAAGACCTTTTTGAAAATTGAGGCACCTTTCTTTAAAACAAGGAAACTGATAATAACATGAACATTAGTTTTAATCATTTGAGCAGAAAATTAAGGACCAACTTGCACACATGTGTGAGTAAACCCAAGGAGTGAAGCTCCTTGGTAAACCCCTTAGAGTAAAGATATGACTGTATAGAGGCAAGTGCAAAAATTATAGGTGGTCTTAAAGTTTTGCAATAGACTGTACTTATGTGCTTCTTCCACGCTTGAATACATTTATTTCCTTGTCTTCCTTATCTTTCAAAAATATAAGGCGCTTTTCCCATGGGGCCCATAGCACTCTTACAAGAATATCAACCGCACATAGTATGTTTCCTTGTCAGCCTAAGTTAACAGATACCCATTTAAACACCTGGGTTGATGCAGCACAGTGTGTATAGGTTTCTTGCTGATGGAAATTAATGCCATGGGCGGGATTTGAACGCTTGACCCTCTAGTTGTGCGGTAAGAGTCAGAACCACTACATCACGGTAGTTTGAAAGCACAAACCCGAGACTTTCGGTGTTTCAGTGCGCAGAGCATGATACAGGGTATGCATTGTGTGACTACATCACACACATACAGCATTGCTCTATCCAAGCAGACACACAATGAGACACACAATGCATACCCTGTATCACTCTCTGTGTATGTGCACAACGAAACCCAAGGGTCTGTTCTAGCAGACTAACATCACGGCACTTTGAGTTCATGCAATGGAATCCAATAAAAACACAAATGTATGTATTCTTATTCTTCATGGACAAGGTTTGGCTTTATTCAACATTACTTCAATCATTAATTTACTTTATAAAATACAATGCACTTTTTGAAATAGGAAAATATAAATCTTATTAGAAAAACATGATCATTCCATTATTATACAACATGTCACGATGAGGATTACATCATATGAACAGTTCATTGTCTATCATGTACTATTACATAAATGATGCATGGAGTAAAATGCACTATAGGCTACACATTAGTCTTCAATAGCAGTTGCTTGGTGTCAGATGCACATTTCATTATCAGACACATCAATGTGGCCTTGTTTGAAAGGCTCAAATGCTTCTTGAACATGATAATAGAGTACTATCTCCGTAAAATAGAGTGGGACATGGGAAAATAGATCTGTATAATGCCTGGCTTCATTTTACTGGATTACTTGCGTGCCAAATAACAAAATTATCCTGAGTTCATGTTGGTTCAATGGACCTGCAAGGGGTATAATTTAATTATTTGGAATTCATATAATCCAGTATTGATGCATCAATTAAATTGAATTGAAGCTTATTTCCTTCTTCACAAGCATAATTCAATATAAAGTAGCATAACAAAGTAGTACAATCAAAGGATACAAGTATCCTGAAAGCATATATAGCTCGAGTTGGGATCACCTTGATTAGAACATGCACTAATCATCTAACACAGTAATAAAAAACATATATGAAAACATTACATTAAATGTATGAATAATTGCCTACGTCCCATTTGGAAATGTTCACGTGTTGATCATGCCACACACACAAATTTCCAATTTTGCGAAAGGCAAGCAAAGGTTACAGTACACAGTTGTGCAACATAACACATTTCTTGCATGACAATCACAAATGTGTATTGTATACACTTTTACTATAAAAATATTACACATGACAAAAAAAAAAGATTGCCAAGAATGATCTCAACACATACTAATTACGCATTCCTTATTGGTTTGATGTGTTTCTAGTACTGTTATGAAAGCCACTAAAAGACAAAATTTGCATTTAAAGGCAATATCTCTTATCAGATTTCGTACTTGTGTAATAAAACTATGGTTATTCTTTTGGTCAGTAAACTTGAATTTTCTGTGTAAATCAATTTGAGCAGAAGGGACAAAGGATTTTGGGCAAAATAAACAACTCCATCCAGGCCTTAGCTCAATACTCACAATAGAAAACAACTCCCACATTCATTGAATAAAGGATTGACATTTCTCTGCAGAAAAAGAGCAATGGAAATTTCAATTGTGTGTATTGTATAGCTATTGTGAAAGATTGAATTAGGATGTATACTTTGTCCACAATCCTTTGTCCCTTCTGCTGCTTACTGTGAGCAGTTACATACAAGAACATTATTATGTATATCCAAGGAGGGTTTTAAGAATGGAGCAACAGCTCAGAGTCATGAATGTGAAACACCTTTATGTTACGGGGCCCTGGTCAAATTCAAAAGATGAACAATATATCCTCTGATATCCGAGGTTCGATGCCGCCAAACACGACTGGAGTTATTTTACGATATCAACCGATCTAAAAATTTAGGATGCGCAGGTAAAAGTGCACATAAGTTACAAATGTGTAGTTGTATTAATCATAATTTTGGATCATAATCTTATATTACAAGTCTCACTGCGTATTATTTATTGAGATATAGCTAAGAAACTGTAATTCAGATGGACTCTTTTTGCTACAGATTTAAGAGTGTTCAGATTACTTCCGATCGTTGTATTTTTCATTGTTCTACCAAAGACCTTATGTAATGTCCATTTGTAGAAATCATTGTTTTAAATCTTGCAAATTCTAATCGCTGTACCAAATTTCACTTAATCTATGTGCTTATTTAAGTGCCGTATTTGCTCAGCGAAAACCTGAGAAAATATAATTACTGTCACAATAAAACTGTTATTGTTTACGAATAATGGCTATTGTAGCAACGGGTTCAGTGATTGTTCTCCTTCCTGATGAAGCGTTTTAGGAAGTACATATTTGTCAGCATTTTTGTCATCCTTTAAGACGCGGCATCGAACCTACTTCAAAGAGGTGTTATTCCAGATGTATAACTTTTCTTGGTATATCTCATCTGCTGATCTTGGTGTTCAATTGGACAAAGGATTTACATTTGGGAAATTCCACATGGGCGGACATAATTACATGCCATTTTGAGTAACATTTTTGTCTGTTCTAGTTCATTGACAGATTTCAGAGACCGGAAAACACCCAAAATGTAGAATAAAGTAAGTGCTAGCATAGGGAAAGGAATAAACATTTATGAAATATATTGTCCAATTGGAAGGCTTCCAGGTATTAATAATGTTGGTAACAAAATTACATCACAAAATGTTCCTGTTTTGGTTATCAAACTCCATAAAATCTTAAAAATTAATATAGATTTTTAAACATCATTATATACTACATAGATTCCAAGCAAAGTATCCATACTATCTACAAGCAACATTAGAGGCACTTTTGAAATATATCTGTGGATTTTATCCAAACTGAATAGGCAGGTTTACTAATAGACGCAAATTTTATGCATACCTCTATAAACACAAAGGTTGTTCTTGACAACCCGAAAGCTTGCCCGAGGCTTGCCCGACATAGCAACAAGTAATGTATGCAAACTGGATTCCAAGTATTGTAGTCTTATT
>BQKZ01010831.1:7134-17780 GCA_036244855.1 Temnopleurus reevesii | reverse complement strand
ATTGGTCTTCAAAACTCGTTGAGAAAAAGTCATAATCACGTCGCAACTCGTCGTGCGACGAGTTGACCAGTTAACGACCAATTCACGACGTCATAACGACGAGCCTTGCTATCAGGGTCGTACGTCGCTCACATTGTCCTGTTTGATTTGGTCCAAACGGGGTTGTTCCAGTCCCAAATGAAGACCAAGACTGGTATAGTCCTGGGGATCTATCTTTCCTGCTAGCAAGTCGATTTCTGTGTCCCGGAGCTCTAAATTGTGGTCGGGGCTTGCCATATTGCACGCTAGAAATCTGAAACAGGCTTAATTTCATAGCTGACTTAGAATGACCCGCTTTATGATATCTGCCTGTAATCTTTAAGATGTGTTTATCATATCGCCACCCACTCATGGTGACTGATTACTATAAGAAACACACTTTGGACTCATTGAAAATGAATGAAATTGCATACGCTCATTAATTATTAATCAGTAAACATGGTAAATTTCCATAGTTAAGATTTGTATTCGAGTTCTTCTTCTTACAAGATGCAAGTGTAAAACCGGCCCGTAGAAACGGGAGACACAAACAGGACAATATAGGAAACCAGATAGACGATCCCCTTTACAAATGCACTTAAATATTCAAAGCCAATTAAAAAAATGATTAATATTCGTAAATATTTTGCGTTATTGTGTATTTAGCTGAAAATTGATATATTTGTTTATAGATTACGGTAGTCAATATGTGTAACTTTGAAACAAGAATAGTCAAGGACGTCGTCCTCGGAGGGCAAGTATATAGTGAAACGTGCATAAATTAAAAGTGGGGGCTGCGGGTCCACAGTACAGGAGGATTGTGATACCATTTAGACACACGTATTAACTTTAAAAAAGCGTGGGGTGCATGTGCATCCACCCCCTTGTTCCGCTGTGCTGACGAATGAATCCGAGTGCCAAAAAAGTAGCTTATTATGAGCTTACACGTTTATTCCAGGCCAATTTTAGAATATGCCTAGCCAGCTTCCAGTGACGGTTCTTATATCACAATTTAGGAGCGACTTTGTTGGGATTGCAGCATCCCCTACTGCTTTTATTTTTCCAGCGACCGCAATAACCTCAGAAAAATATGTCAGGTCGGGCACCTTTGTAGCACCCTCCTGGTCCGACTAACGGTGTCCAAGCGGTGCCCTGAAGGAGTTCATACAGTTTGTTCTGCGATTCTCTTGAAAATAATCACGTGCTCATGTAGGACACATGTCGGTTACACACGCGTAATTATAGGCGAATCACTTTCGCGGATGAAAAATAGACCCCTAGGCATGTTCAGCTAATGTTAATAGATGTGAATGAGTGATTATTTAATTGTTGATATTAGTAAATGAATATATGACCTTTCTTTATCAAAAGGGGGATCCAAAATTTTTCGATTTCTGGAACTACTTGACATCGCTAAAGATAGACACAATGGAGTTTATTGATGCACGACATGTTGGTATGTTAGGGGTGATTGCTCAAAAATGAGCTGGTCAAGAGGTAGTTTTGAATGCAGAATGAGAAAGTCCATAAAATTTCCTTTCCATTGTCGACCTAATCTACAGCTGATTTTATATGATTTTTTTTTTGAGAAGGCCAAATAGCACACGGGTCTATGGAGAAATAATTACGCGTGTGTACCCNCTCTCTTTCTCCCTCTTTATCTCTTTCTCCCCCTCTCTCTTTCCCCCTCTCTCTCTATCTCACATCTCCCTCTACCCCTCTCTCTCTCTCCACCCCTATCTCGATATCTCCCTCTTTCTCTCTCTCCCTCCCTCTCGCCCTCACTCTACCCCCTCTCTATCTCTTTCTCTCTCTATCTCTCTTTTCTCCCCTCTCCCTCTCTTATATATGTGTATGTGTGTCTCTCTCACCTCCCCCTCCCTCCTCTCTCTCTTATAATTATGTCTCTTTCCCCTTCTCTCTCATCTCTCTCTCTATCTCTCTGTCTCTTTCGCTCTCTCTCACTCTCTTTCTATCCCCAATAAATATACCACGCCCATCTGAACTGGCTAGAAACTTATTGACGCGACGAAGGGCTTTCCATTTTGTTGGGGTGGGGTAAGGCATAATTCATATCTACTACTTTTCTTTACCTGCATAATGCCTTTCATTCTTTTGACAGTCACCTTGTGCAAGAGTACAAACATATTAGTCAAACTCTCGTTTTCGAAAAAGTTGAAAGAATTACTCTACAATTACGCGGATGGTGCAAATTCAATTAGGGCCAAAAGACCTTCAACGAGATTTTTATAGGCAAACTCCACTTAGTTGCTGTATTAGAAACAAATTTGGTAGTCATCTCTGTCTTCTCTCGAATCGATTTCATAACGAAATCACGCGAGACCCTTGTGAAAATAATCAAACAAGCGTGCAATAATTTTCCACGACCTTCGACTCTTTCTCTTTCATATACTCATATATCTAAATTGATTTTCGCCGAATTCATAAAGTTATCAGTGCAACAGTCAAGACCAGCTTCTCGAATGAAATATTATACGATTATGATCGTGTATTTCTTATCTTGTAACAAACAATCGTAATGTTGTAAAGCGCTGTGATGCACATTTCTGTAAGACCACACACCACCAATTATGTCAGGTGATCATTGTTGGTCAGGTGACATCGTACCAAAGATATTCATGTAATTAAAAGAAATAATAATATAAATTGAATGGCATCTATTCCAGCTATGTTTTTCATATGAGCATTAAAAGCAACTATTGGTGCTTTGGATGAGTCCCACAAGATGGCAGGAATCGGTGCATATTGGATTCTAGGGCAATTTTGTCAGTCTTGTGCAAAACTCCATATCCCAACATGGTCCCAGCCAATTTATAGGTAGTTTAATTTTCAGTCCCTTTTCTGAGAGAATGAGCTGAAAGGCCACCCTTCATATTTCATGAAGATGAAGGAAATAAGATGATCTACTAACACTTCAAGTCTGAATGTTACCGATCCTAGCACTTATTTTTGATGAATTTTTACTTTTTACTTTTTTACACATGAGTCAATGGGAATATAATTAGTGGTGTGCGCCCCTAAGTCTAAACCATTCGAGTGCAACCGATAGATGGCGGGATCATAATCTTTGTACAGAACGGTTTGCCCTCTTTCAGTCTGGCGGCAATTGAAAGTGATCGGAAAGATAGCACTCTCCAAAATGTTTAAAATCTGAACGACGCGACACAATTCTAAGAATATACCAGGGCCCTGCCACATAAAGGTTTCCAATCAATCGTACAATTGATATCAGTCGTATGTCTATGGTAAATCATTTACTAACGATTACGATTGTTTGAAAAATGTATTTATGTTACTGGCCCCATGCAGGAAGACATAACTAGCAGCTTGACCTGGGAAAACTGTGTTCCATAAGTCAAAATGAGAATGTTTCATGATTATGTGAGCAAGTGAAGTAATGGGCTTTACAGAATGAATATGACTATATGTACGACTAGGCAATATGACCCGTTGTTGTGACAGAGGGGGAGGGGGAAGGGGTCCAAATCGGTTCATGCAGGGAGTCCGGACAATCAGGTCGCAACACTCGCAAGTATATCACTTTCGTAATGTATTCAAATTTTATGCATTCTTCTTTGTAGAACGCACAATGACAAACTATTAATTTGTTCACCTGATGTAAAATAACCCTATTTCAATGGAAGGAATGTGAATAACAAGCAATAGTTGTTGCTAGGGTGGTCAAGCTACAATGTTCGTCCAACCTTGCAACGTTAATGTATGCAAATAGAATTCTGACTATTGTACTCTTCTTATCTCTTTACCCATTTATACATAGTTCAACTTAGGGCAAAAGTGAATAAATTTGAATACATTACGAAAGTGGTCTATTCGCACCCAATTATTGTGCACGTATTCATGAAACAGACGCCATGAATACATAATAAGGCTATGCACCCTTGTGTTCGATCCCTTATTATTCCGTCGCACATATTTAAAACCTTTAACACGATATAAACTATTTCCGAAAAGTTAAGTGGAATGCAGAGAATAGGTCCGTAAGCCTTCTATTCAACTGTGCGGACTCAACAATGGGGAGACCGTTCCGATTTCAATAGCATTACAAAGAGCCATTGAAATTGCGCTCGACTTAATTCTTCGAAAATAGTTTATATCGTGTTCTTTATAGAAGTTACATTTTCTAACAGTTGAAAGTCTAACTTTCTCTGAATGTGACAATTGTTATGATAAAGTGATATAAATTCATCCTTTATGGTATAACATTATTCACTTCAGAACAGAAACGAAATAAAATATTCATGGACGATAAATCCCCCAATTTCTCACTTGACTCCCACCATTTTTTATTCGAAAAATACCTGCAACTAATAGAGTGTCGATATGTGAAGAAGATTTGTAATTTCATATCATGCATGGGTCAGAATCACGGAATTTTGTCGACTAGTCAGAGATCGCCTCCGCTCATTTTGATAACGGTGCTCTGATTGGCCAATGCCGCAATTTGGCCACAGAAATCGGATCGCCCGGGTGATGACGTCATCCGGTTCCAAGCAATCGCGAACGCGGTAGATTCGATTGGTACCTCTCGCGACTCTAACTTTTTTCTTGATTGTTTATCTACCACACTCATCTTTCTTTGAAATTTGAAGACAAAAATAAAATTCAGTTTTTGCACGGGTCAGGATCACGAAAAGAAATCTTATGTTAAAAAATTCGACTGCCCAAGGAGCGGTAATTCATGAATTTTAATGGCTTTAAAAATACTTTGCGGAGACAGAAATTGGCTATTTTTTTTTTATCAATCGACAGGGAAATTATCAGAGAACATTTCCCAAATGCATTCTTCTGATGAAAATGCGCATCTTCGATTATGGGAGTCATCTACCTTCCAAGAACCGCTCGGGAATCATCGGATCCGACGGATGCCATAAGGTTTGGTGGCAGTACCGGTACGTATTAGACACTATTCTCACTCCGTTCTGTCTTGCCGTCGAAGCTTAGTGCTCTCCTCGTATACAGGTATAATGGATTGTACATATTCAATGTTTCCCTTACAGGTTATACGTCGAGGTTGGGAGTCGGAATTGAAAAAAAACTTTATTAAATGTTGAGTAAAATGAATTAGTTAATAAATAGGCTTAGAGTCTACCCCAAAATCATATATTATATTTTATATCCCTTACACTAAGATCGTTGCATTGACAGTGTACAGGCAAGAAAAATGAATAGATTTGCTAATAAAGCCGTTTGCCATTGAATAGTACGAATAGTAATTTTTTTCCCTAGGGAAAAAAGTTACTATTTTTGCGCGCATGCGTAGTCGGCTAAAACAGACGTGCCCGTGCGCGAGAGAGACACTGCTTCCCAGCTACACGGCACGGGACACTTCTGGCGGGCTTCGTTCGCATGATGTGCTCAACGAGAAGACGAGCCAGAGACTAGAAAAACAATTTATCAGATTATCAAATTATCGTTTAGACAAGGTAAGATTATTTAATCTGCTGCAATATACTACTTTATTGTTAATGTTGTTGTTGTAAGAAGGGATATAAAAGTAATATACAATGACTTGATTCTCGGTACTGGCTAAAACTATTCGCACTCGTGAGCATCAGATAGTATCATCCTCCCTCGGCCCGTTGGCCATCGGGAGTACGGTACTATCTGATATGCTCATTCGTGCGAATAGTTTTAACCAGAACCTCGAGAGTCATTGTATATTTCTATAATATGACGTCACATGTGTACTGCTAACCATCATTTATGTTTATATCTATGGTGCAAAGTTCGTATTTTTTAAAATAGAAAAACACAAAGTTTGGAATAAACACGTTATAAACTATTTCCGAAAAGTTAAGTGGAACGCAGAGAATAGGTCCGTAAACCGTCTATTAAACTGTGCGGACTCAACAATAGGGAAAGGGTTCGAAGTTCATAGCATTACAAAGAACCATTCAGATTGCGTTTGACTTAATTCTTCGGAAATAGTTTATATCGTGTTAATAATGTAATCAGGCAAATAAGGTATCTACATAGACTCTATCATGCATAATATATGCCATGACTGAGGCGCCGTGGCGTGCGCCTGGAAACAAGCTGTTCGGGACAGTCATTAGACTTGGGATAGTTCCTGCCTGTGGGTTCGAATCCTGGTCGCATACCGGATGGTGACGTTAAGATGGCGATCCTCTTTCTCTCTTCTTCTTCTGGCGAAAATATTCAGAATTGAATGATACACGCCTCTAAACTACATCCTTTCCTTTCCATAGTTAAATTTTATTTGGGGGAATCCAATTTTGGAAGACAAATCAGCATTTTATAAACACTGATATGAATACACTGAATGGTCAGTTGTGCATCTATGACGTCATCAGTTGCAAATTTGTCTAGATATTTAAAAATTCATAAAATTCCTTTTAGTTGTCCAATTTTCCTTATTTTTTTGTTCTGTTCCTCTGATTTATATATGAAATTATATATGAAATATGCATTCAGCTGTAAAAATGTATTGAGAGTACATTATCAGAATGTCACTTGCATACATTTAAGGTTGGACAAACATTGTAGCTTGACCAACCTAGCAACAGCCACTGCACGCTATCCATATTTCATCCATTGAAATACGATTATTTTATATCAGGTGTTCAAATATTTTGTCATTGTGAGATTGACAAAGAAGCGGACATAAAATTTAAAACATTATAAAACATGTATTATTGGCGCTATATGTCGGAATTTCTTTATTTCCATGCAATAATACAATTTAGCTCCCGTCACTTTGTGAACACGCGGACGTTATGTGCGACTGTGACTCTAGGGCCCTATTTCATTAAAAAAAGTTGCGTTTTAACGCAACTCAGGAAATTAAACCGTAAGTCCTAAATACACGCTCCTGATTGGTGTAAAATGGAGTTGCCTTAATTTTTTTGATTTGCGTTTAAACACAACTTTTTATGCAATAGACCATTTTTGTAATGTATTCAAATTCATTCACGTTTGCCCTAAAATGAACTATCTATTCAGCTGCCAGAAGATAAAGAGAGTTCAATAGTCAGAATGTAACTTGCATACATTTACGTTGATATGTTGGATAAACATTGTAGCTTGACCAACCTAGCAAAAACTACCGCTTGCTGTTTACATTCCTTCCATTGAAATAGGATTATTTTATATCAGGTGGACAAATTATTATTATTATTGTGCGTTTGACAAATAAACTTGCATAAAATTTTAATACGTTACGAAAGTCGTCTATTGGCGCTATGTAGGGATAAAATTGTCTTCATGCAACAATACTTTTATTTATACCACATTATGTTTTACAATCATTTACGTGTGAGCTGTGACCTTGTCCAGTGCTGATACAATTTTCAGTGGAGGATCCAGAATTTTGTTAAGGGGGGGGGGGGGGCTGCATGACACATGTGTCCATTTGAAAAAAAAAAGAAATTTAAATATTTTAAATGCAATTTCCTGGCATCTAAGGCCATATTTCTAAAAAAATATATATATAAAGTGAGTGATATACCGCCCAATTGCCTCTCATTTTCCCTTTTCTTTCATTTTTTGGCCGAAAAATCGGAGGCGTGCCCCGGGACACCCTTCTGGATCCGCTACTGATTTTCTGCTACTCTCCGCCGGAGCAACAGCCACAGCAACAGCAACATAATATCACTATAAAGATGATGGTTCCAATTGTTCCGCCTGGAATGCCGATGTACAATCCGTAGCTTGAATCACTGGAGCCGCCACCATCACTGGAACCGCTGCCACCTGACCCTGCGGAGGTTCAAGATAAGAAAAAAAATAGACGTTAAAAGAGCGCTCAATTTCCTGAAAAGGGGGCGTCGAATTTTAAATGAAGACCTTTATTTTGCTTGACAGCTCAGCCCCCAGCAAAATTGGTTTTGTTTACTTGTCTGCTCAGCTAAGCTCCCCTTGTATCACAATGCTTTGTGAGCGCATGATATGACAAGGATTAAAAGAAGAGTCTACCCCAAACAAATAATTCGTCCACAGAAGCATAAAAATCAGATGACCAGAACAAACAAAATGAGATAAATTGGACGACGTCATAGGTCCATAACTGACCATTTATTGTATTCATATCAATATTCACATTATGAACGGAAGGTCGTGGGTTCGATCCCCGGCCGAGTCATTCTAAAGACTTATAAAAATGGGACCTTCTTTCCAGGCACTCGGCATTTAAGAACGGAGAAGGGTAATAATAACTTTATCTTATGCAGGGCCCGCTGGAAGAACAGCTAACAGCTGAAAGTGGTTACCCTGGGTAAATTAGAGAAATAATAATAATAATAATAATAACAATAATTATTATTATTATTATTATTATTATTATTATTATTATTATTATTATTGTTATGATGGGCCTACCCGATGTATCCTGGCTGCTCTCATAAACACATCTGGGGGTGGTCGCATGTTCCACACTCGGAGACCAATCCGTGTCGCTAAAGGGTGTCGGCTGAAGGCAAGTCCGACTAAAGCCCGGTCGATTGAGTACGTAATTGCGGTCACAGATGTAGTAGCACGTCGAACCGATAGCCCTCTCGTCCACGTTGTCGCATGACACGTACCCGTTGGTAGGAGGTGAGAGGTGGACGCATTGTTGACCAGCTGAGGATGAGTCAAAGGTCAAAGGTTATGATGATCATGTTTGCACCGTGGGGGAGGGGTGAGGATGGGGGCTATTGGGAGGTACCATACCCCCGGTCAGAGGTAGGGGTAAAAATGGGTGCAACAATTGCTGTAGGGGGTGCCAAATTCCTGATTCCTGAAGGGAGGGGGGGGGGGGGTTCATCTTACAAAGTTGAGCCCCCGGGTCTCAAAATCCTTGGTGCGTGCAAAATGATGGTAATACTACAAACTATGTTGACTGTAGACTATGCTAAATAAGTAAGGGAACACTATTAAATCTGTATAAAATATTTTTTTGAATGAAGTTTTACGTTTCTGAAACGGAAATGATTTCGTGCAGTGTAAACAATGCGCACAACGGTGTGGACTTAAGGCCCGGGCTCACCAAACACGGCACGGCATCACGGCACGGTATTTATTAGTTCAAATTCTAAACGATTTTTTTAAGCGCTCAATCCCGAATATCAATCTCTTTTCTTTCCATGATTGCTACCAGTCCGATAGAGGGCGCGACCCCGAGAATTCACGGGCGACGGTTTCTCAGACCAAACATTCTGGCGTTCTGTAGGAAGATATGAAAACGCCATATATCGGTGGTGTTCGTTACCACTGCGGCAGAGCAATCATGAAACCGTTCAGAAGCTGAACTAGGTATTTATGCGAAATCAACGCGATGTCTTCCCTGTGATTGGTCAATAGTTGAACAGCGCGCTGACCAATAACAACCAAGATACGGCGTAAATACCGTACCGTTATGCCGTACCGTGTTTTGTGTGCAGGGGCCTTTTAATTAGTCTCTAGCCGATGTATCTTGCTGTATACAAAACCCTGTGTGGTCATACCGGCTTAGCGGAACTGTAGCGGTCTTTTAGCGGTAGGAATTTAGTCTCAAGAACACTCCCTTGGCTTTTGGTGCAGAGCGTAATACGGGGTCTGTGCATGCACACAACGAACCCCTTGGGCCTGTCTTTGCAGACTAAATCCCTACCACTCAAGGACCGCAACAGCTCCGCTCGGCTGGTGTGACCACACCTTCAACGGATGTCCATGAGAACGTCTGTTATCCAGACTACGAGCCACGCGGAGCTCGCGATTCTCTGCACACCTAGTCTAAGGGGGTGTTGCTCAGAATCATTTGCAAATCAACTGCAACTTTGGAAATTGTAACGCGCATTTTTTTTGCAACAACTGCAGTGTACGATTTGCAGCTGCGAATAAGCCTTTGAAAAGGATAGTGTGGATCAGAAATATATCCCGGCATGCCCTCTGTTTTGAACAACCGTAAAGTCACGAGATTTTTTTAATTGAATTGAATAGAACATTTATTTCCTTTTTCAAAATACATGATAAACATAGACGTTAAAAAGCGCTAAATTTCCTGAAAAGGAGGCGCCCAATTTTTAACGAATACCTTTTTTTCTGCTTGACAGCTCAGCCCCCTACAACATTAAAGAGGCGAAGACCCTAAAAGCAAAGCTTGTGTTGGCGTCGCCTTGACACAGAGTAAACAAGAGACAAAATATATCTTTGATTCATTTAACTTGTAGGCCTACTGTGGGAAATGTAAATAGATTCATATAAAATAAAATCAAATAAAATCAAATAAAATCAAATCAAAACAATGTTTTACTTACCCGCTTCCTGTAAAAGTAGCACCATTACAGCCACACCGATTGCGTACAAAGCCATTTCCAATGTTCAAGGATTTAATCTGTCAAAAACAATTCCAAGTAAATTGAGGTCAGAAGTATAAAAAGGGGCAAAATGAAATAAGCAAAATATACAGCTTGGGAAATTTAAGGTGGATGAAAATGGAGTAAACATTTGGTAAATAAGTATTGATTGACAAACGCTTCAAACTCCAAATTTAGTTAGTTCATAACATGTATTAACACTTTGCACACCAATGGATTGCACGTATTTCCTGAAAAAAAATGTGTGTGTGTGTGTGTGTGTGGGGGGGGGGGGGGGGGGGGGGGGGGGGG
>BQKZ01010826.1:0-17852 GCA_036244855.1 Temnopleurus reevesii | reverse complement strand
AAAGTGAGTGGATATCTACTTTGAATTTGAACTGCCTCCCTCCTTTAAATAAAAACATGCCTGCACTTCATTATTTGAACCGGCAATGTTGCTCAATTTAGTTTCACAAAAAGTCTTTTGTTTGCATTAAATTTAACCACGGTTACATTATCTATGTATGATATATATTTTATGCATGAATTGCCAATAGAAATAAGAGCCTTTCTTCAATACGAAAATGCCTCGTTAACCAGCGTTTTGCCTGGGATTTCTTACATGTACATAAAACAACATATCTAAGTCAAAAAGTATGAAATACAGATAAGTGATTCGCTATTACTTGAGATTTCTGTCCAAATTTATCGTAAGCTTTAAGCATTGCGAACAAAAACTTAACAGAGTGAATGCTTTCACCATAAATCATTTTGAAATCGTAATGGTAATTTTCAGGGATTGTTGTGAACGCTGTATAAAAGGCCGCTTGTTATCAATGTTTTTTCTGTGAAATACAAATTTAGGATTCAACACTCATAGCACCCTTGCATGACATAAACCTAAAACTAAAACTTCTAGTGAAATATTTCCCTTGTTTTATATTTAATTATTTTTAATTGCAGATTACAAGTGATCATTTTTTTAACGCTCCATCTTTTGTTTCACATTGCAGGAAGCTGTCTTTGCGTTTGATGCAAGTTACTTCTGGGACACAAGAACAGTAAGTGTAACATAAGCAGATGACAATAATTATGACATTGGTGAAGAATTGTTCTTTTTCTCCCTCATATCCTGTACTACATTTGTCCTTTTTTTTCTGGGGTCATTTTAAACTGCATTGATGTTATTGATTCATGGAGAAATTTGTATTGAATTTTACACTGAATTTAATTGAAAATCACTCAGAAATTTACATTAAAATATACATGGAAATATGAATTGCGATTAACATTGAAATTTACGTTGAAATTTCCAGTGAAATATGCATTGAAACTTTAATTGGTGTTGTAATGTTCTTTTCCATGTATGAGCCAATTACTCTTATTTTGCATATTTTTGGATTCCTTTGGCACAGAAATATTGCAATCATTTATTTTTTCATTCCTACAGAGTTTGATATACAAGGAGCAGTGTGAGCCATTACTGAAGAGAGCCATGGATGGATACAATGTTACCATCATAGCATTTGGTCCTACCAACAGTGGCAAGACCCATCTCATGTCTGGTCCCATGGAAGATCCTGGACTTGTTCCCATGGTAACTAATTGTTTTTACCTCTGTTGAAGATGCAATTTCAATTGAGTCATAATTTATTGGGTAAATAATGTGGATATAATCAAACATGAAACATGATCAGTGCAGTAAATGGGCAGGGTAGTTTGCAATGCAAAAAAAAAAGTTTATTGCATGTAGAATTGTCAATATCTGTCTTAAAAGAACAGGAATCAATCATTAGAACTTAACTTAAGTGGTCAATTGAATGTCAGTCAAAATGGCATCTTTTTTCCAAATGTTCACAGTTTCTTGTTAGTAAAATTCTCGTCAGCATTGATGATACTGCATATTTTTTATTCTATATAAAAATAAGATCTGCAGAAAGCTTGAGAAATTATTTGAAGGCATGCACAAAAATTAGGAGTAAATTGTCTTTTTTCAAACATAGAAATTTTTTTTTTTCTAAGCTGGTATTTTTTCATTCTACAAAAGATCAAGTACCTTTTCAAATATATGAAGAATGAACAGTCATCAATGTTGGAGCTTTAAGAAATGTTTTTAGTGATGAAAATGTTGACCACCTATTCAATATTCATTTAATTTTGTGTTTTTTACCGTTTTCTTTTTTCCCCTATTTTGTCCAGATCAATCGTAGTCTCTTCAAGCAGATAAAGAACTCTAAGAAGCAGTTCCTGATTACCGCATCATTCCTTGAGGTAAGAAATCATGAAAGAAGACAGTTAGAAGTTTCTTTACAGCGATTCATTTTTTAAATGTTGTGCAATACACAAAATTAAACAAATAATCTTGATAATCGACGACATATTGTAAATTTGTCAAAATCATTTCAGAAATATCATGAAAATAATTTACTAACATTTTTACCTCGTATGCATTTACGCTTTGTCTCTCCCTAAAAAAACAATCTTTAAGTAGATTCATTACAGGTATATAATAATAGTAGTAATAATAATAGGATAAGTTATATAACACAATCACTAGTTGCATATACTCTACTGTACTGAAATTTTTAAAATTTGAAACTATGAATGTACGTTCAAATTTGTGAACTTTAATTTTTCTTTAGAAGTAAAGGTTTTTAGAACTTGTTCAGACTTTCTTTTTGTAATCAGATGCCGTTCATTGCTTTTGAGTCTAATTCAATATTTTAGATTAATAAATCACGCTGATGATAAATAAATGTACATTTTGTGTGATTACTGCAGGTAATGGATGAGAATATGACCGACTTGCTGAATCCACACACAGATGATATGCAGATCAGACAACATCCACAGATTGGAATGTAAGTAAAAAAAAGATAACAATAATGATAAATTAAATCTTTATGAATAGTCTAATTGCTGAGTTTGGGGTTGATCATTGAAATTTCTTAACCCGACATAAACCGTTTACGCATTTCTATATATTATTTCATAGTTTGTCTGCTCTTCATTTTTGCTTATTGATCATATTTTCCCCCTTTTTTGGAATGGGGGTATGTTGAAGATGTTTGTTGTTGTTTTGTAGAGCACGATGCAGAAAAAATTACACAAATTTTTTCCTTATTGTAGGGAATTCATTTGCATTGTATCACATAGATCGAAAACTTCAAAATCACAAATGGCAACTTCTCCCTTTTTCAGATCAGAGTTTCTCAAATGCTTAATTCATTCTCTTTAAATCAATTTGAAAACTAATGGCCTCTAGAGATTGGGGAATTATGATAGTACATAAATTACCCTAGTTTTTAATTCGGCCAACATTATCTATATACCTTAGACCTGAACTGTCATTTGATATGATATCATGTAATTTGCTTTTGATATAGATTTGTTGATGGCTTGTCTGAGTTGGTCGTGAAAAGTGGAGAAGACCTGTCTCGATATTATGATCAAGGCAGCAGAGCGAGAAAGATGGGTGCAGCTGACATTAAAGCTCATAGAGCAAGGTGAGTATTAAAGTGGTTTGTTTATTTTTCTGTTTGTCTGTCTGTTTCTTTGTTAATCTTTTCTGATTTGCTGATTTGGTCACATCAAGGAGATAAGAATTGTTTAGATATAGCTGAGTGACGAAAATGGGTGTACCTGAGATCAAACACATAGAGTGAGGTGAGCGCATGGTTTACATGTGCAGTGTTTGTTTGTTTCTTTGTTTGTCTGCATCATCGGAATGGTTGTGAAGAGTGTACAAGATCTGTCACATTATGATCAAGACAGCCGAGCGAGAAAGATGGGTGCAGCTGATATCAAAGCTCATAGAGCAAGGTAAGAGTATATTCTATCTGTCTGTCTGTTTGATTGTTTGTTGGTTTGTCTCATCAAAATGGTAATGTTGTCTTGCAATTATGATCAAGCATGTAGTGCAAAAAAGATTGATTATGCTGATATCAAAGCATTTGGAGCAAGATTAAAACCGGATTTGTCTGTCTGTCTGGTTGTCGGTTTGTTTGTCTGTTTCATCTGAATTTGTCTTTGGAAATGGAAAAGACTTTTTCGAAATTATAGTGGAGGTAATACGCAAGAAAGATGGATAGAGCTGGTATGAAAGCCCATAGTGCAAAGATATTATCTGTCCATCTCTCCTTCTATCTCCCCCTTCCCCTATGTCTCCCACCCTCTCATATCTCTCCTCTTAGAGTTGTGCAATCTGTTACGAATGTACATGTGGGCCATCTTTGATTTTAAGTGACCACTGGTCTGAACTTTTATGAAAAAGTTCTTTTCCAGCTTCTTTTATCACATGAGGTCAGAAACTTTTCCAGCTCTTATTGGAATACAGGACCTAAAGTAAAGGCCCATAAAGAGGAAGGAATAGTTTGTGCTGTAGCTCTGATATTCAAATACTTCTTTAAGATTTTGTAAGGATCAATTAATTTTTGTTATGGAGTACCGATTATGACACTCTCCCTCTTGTAATACAGGGCCCATGGAATCTTCACCATTGGCATTGAGCAGAGAGATAGTGATGGAGGAAAAGGACTACGGAGTAAGATTGTCTTAGCTGACCTGGCAGGTAAAACAAATCATGTAATTTCATTGTCAAAAGCATCAAATGTAATGTATTCATTATATGTTGGAATTTGTTAAAATCAATTTTGCTGTGGATTCATGCGATAAAGACATTAATTTCATTGCAGTTTGTAGCTTTTGTAGGTTAGCTGTAATGAAAATCAATGTTTTATCATTCATAAAAATGTCCTTGTAAAATATATACTTTAGGTAACCCCCCACCCGTTTCAAGAAATTTACCAAAAAAAATTCTATGTGAATGTGTTAAAAATGCACCTTGCTTAGGAACCAGCTTGTGCCAGCTTCATGTTCATATTAATCCTCTGAAAATTACAAGTCAACGAATCCATATTTGCATTGTTTGTGTTTTAAATAAAATATTATTTGTCTTTGTCCATCTTTTGCAGGATCAGAGAGTGTGCAGAGTAAAGATAAGGGGTAAGATTTTTGTAGGATAAGAATCATTTATGACTTGATAGTTTTACGTTTGTTAAATTATTGTTTTTCTTTGGACATGTTCCATATTGATTCTCAGGCTAATGATTTTACATGTGATTTTGGTCAACCATATATAATCTGATACGATGTGTCACATCAAATTCATTTAGTTATTTATGTTGGTATAGTTCTATTTACCCAATGTAAAAGTCACAAGGTAAATTTTTCCTATGTTCATATAAATCAATATGACCCTACATCTACTTTAAAAGCCAATAATTAAGCATACATAAATTGTTACAATTTTGCTGACCTTCAGACCTTTTTACACTTTAGCGAGTTGTCATTTTTACGTTTTGAAGGATTATTGTTCACAAATCCTTCGGCATTCTGAAGAGTGAAAATTTAGGGAATTCATGGTCCCGAAAATTACGAAAATAAAACACCAACAAAAATTCAGCTTTTCCAGTATACATTTGGCTGGTAAAGAGACATTTCAGTTCTGGGTTTTGAAAATCAGGGTAATCTCTAACATTTTTAATTGATATTTGTCCTAAACAAAATAATGATTTATAGTCATTCCTTTCTCTTCTCAGACTTGGTGCTCTAGGAGATGTCATAAGTGCGCTTGGTGACCCTCGCAAGAAAGGAGGTCACGTACCCTACAGGGATTCAAAGGTCACACGTATGCTACAGGTATGGAATTATGATGATCAACAATGCTATATTCACACACATTTGGATTTCAATTCAATTTGATCCAAAATAACACTCATTTTTATGTTCATCAAAAAAAAAATTGATGATGTACATGCTAGCAATTTACAATTGTAATTAAATGATAGAGTAATTAGTAAATGGATTAATAATAGAGAAAACAAATTGAAGGAAAAGAGCGCAGATCCAGAAGCAGAGCTTGTACAATACATATACAATATATCCTTTATAAAAGAGGAACAACAGAGAGGGAGTATAGGAGAGAAGGAAATGGGTTCAATTATGATTATGGATTATGAACCAGATCCATGAGGAATTTAACCCTTACTCTTTCTTATTGACTTATCAACTTCACGTCAACCTGGTTTGACCTGAAGTAATTCCTTTTGAACCCGATGATAGAAAATTTTGTTGTTCTTTGATTTAAAAGATTACTTTTTGAGAGTTTCCTAGGTACCCTGAAATACTATGCAACCCGACAAGTAAAATAAAAGATTTACTGAAGTCAAGATTTCAACTTCTATTTGTATCTGACATATTGCTTGATGCGTCTTATGTTTAAAGAAATTTGTGCATAAGAGTGAGTGTCCATGAATACGAAGTTTGTTTATCCCACACTTTATGAAAGTTTACCGCATTAACCTTTATGTTTAGTAACAATATCCACAGACCCTCCTATAGTAGTAGAGTATATCCATATAGTGACTCTATTATGTAAATTATCTATTTATTATTATTATTGCTATTATTATTAAATCTTTTCCAGGATGCTCTTGGAGGCAACGCCCACACCTTGATGTTCACGACCATCGGTCCGTCAGATACCTCCTACAACGAGACACTGACAACTCTCCAGTACGGACAGTACTGCAAGAACATCATCAACCACCCAGCAATCAATGTGGTAGGTAACGATTTATTAGAGCTATGTTGCATACAATTTACCATTTACAATGACTTGATACATGGTCTTGGTTTTGGTGTCATGTGAAACATTAATGCCGAAATTGCCATAGGTCTGAAAAATGGTGTGTGTTTAATCCTCACTATCAAGTAAATGCTAAGACTGGCTGATGTCTTCTTATGTACCCTTAGAGCAATGAAAACTTGACCTGTTCATGCATACTTGTTAATGTTGTTTTTATTATGCAGACCTGATGCGAAATGAGCTTTCTATCATTTAAGCAAAGTGTTATGAGAAATAGATATTATTCAAATCATGGCAATATGAAATGGTACAATTTCAAATTTTAAATATCTCAATTTTAATGAGACATCAGCATATGATTGAATTCAATAGTTAGCCTCACGACATTCATCTAACTTTGCAATTTCCGATGCAAATGTAATACTGTTGACCATATCTTTCCAGAAAGGTTCATATATTTTTATGTTGAAAGGCTGAAATTATTTGTATGATTTTTACATTTTCTTAGGATGACAGTGAGCGACTGACCAATCAGCTTCGAGATGAGATCTCACGATTGAGAGAGAAGCTGACAGGTACCTCGCTTACGGAAGCAGGCAGCAAGGAGGATGTCGCCAAACTGCAGGTCAGAGCCAATGATCTTACTTTGTAATGATGAAGATGAATATAAAAACGGTGATGCTGTCGGTAATAGAGATGATTATATTGGTGATGATGATAGAGATGATGATGAGGAAGAGGAGGAGGACAAAGGAGAGGAGGATGGTGTAGAGGACGAAAATTACGGTTATGATGATAACAGTTATAATTATGACAGATGATTGCGATGATGAATGTGAATGATGATGAAGATGATCATGATCATGATCATAGTGATTATGATATTGATGATAAGATTTGGTACTAAGAACATTATGCTAATATTGAGGAGGAGGACTTAGGAGGGGAGGAGAAAGCGGGAGTGGTCAGGGGGAGATGGAATAGATGAAGGAAGAGAGAGGGCGCTACTAATCCTATTATCATTCTCATATTATCCAAATATATGTTAGCATTCCTCTTCGAATTTGTTTCATCAAAATATTCAATTTTGCCATAACTCTTCCTATTTATATGCAGGATTTGATCAAGGATCTTCAGATTGCTAAGCGTCAAGGTTGGGATGAGAAAGAGAAGCTCTCAGCTCAATATGAAGAGGAGAGAAGAGAGAATCTTGCAAAGAAGGTTAGAATCCATTAGATATAATTTGTCATTTACAATTCAATATTCGCCCCCCCCCCCTTTAAAAAAATGTCTCTTTACCTTGGGCGTTGTTTCACAAAATTGTTCTTAAAGTTAAGGCTGGATTACGTTATTCGATTTTCCAAAACCAATACCAATCGTTCATCAATGCTTTTTGTAACCTGGTGAAGCATGGCCCAGGAATGCCATTTTTGAAAAAATAACATTGCTTTTTCAAAAAACAAAAATGTGTGTTATTTTGGGAACGCATTTTATGGGAAGAATAAGGCTTGAAAGGCCATGCACGGACATTTCTGCAAGCCATGCATATTGGCAAGGCTGCATCCACAATATGCTTTATTTGCTGAGCTGGCTTAGAAAGTATCACTGTTGTGCTGGAAACTTCCCTGTTGAAATCCAATAGACTTTTGGACTAAATTAGACCATCAGGAGCCTATATGTTGGACCAATGGAGAACAATGGCAATTCTGAAATGTGTTGGTCTTTATTGAAGTGAAAATGAGGTATCATTAGTCCACTAGACAACAACAGGGTTTTATGCTGGTCTTGATTGAATTTGACATAATTTTTCTTTTTTTTTCAGGGTATTCTCCAATGGGTGATGGCTGAGAGCGTGCATAGAGACAACAGAGAGATGCAGGAACGTATCTTACTCATGCAGAAGGAGAAAGATCAGGTAAAAAGGGGTGTCTTTCATGAATACACTTGTCAATGGATTTTGTGATAAGCTATTGAAATCCTGTCATCTGATTGGCTGGGAGCATTTGTGCAATTGAAAACTGCCAGAGAGAGTTAAATTGACAGACTTGTCATCACTTTTTGTGATAAGTTGAAATATTTCTCTTATAGAACAGTCGCTGTGCCAGACAGATTCCATGCTGTTTTCAAATATGTTTATCGTTGAATAGAAAGTTAAAAACTTGTTCATAGATAATTATTGTGTGTTACATATTTAAAAAAAAAGAAGAAGATAAAACTACTCTCACAGTATCTGGGATGATGGAAATAAAACAGTTATAATTGATGAAATGTTATCAATACCGTTTGGTAACAGCGACAGTGACAAATCAGTCTGATGGTATAACGACCCTTTTATCAGCTACCAGCCAAAGCAAGTTTAATGAAAATAGTTTTGATAAGGTCACATAATATTTTTATCTGCTAAGTATGTATGTGATTTGCAGTTTCTAATCAAGATTACTATGAATTTTATTATCTTTGTAACACTTCCCTCAAATTTTTCACATTTCTCTTTGTTAATAATAATAATAATAATAGATGTGACTTATAGTGCGCCGAATCCATCCTGCTGGATGCTCAAGGCGCAGTGGAGAATAGTAGAGGAAAGTCGGAAGGGAAGGTTAGGTAGGAAAGTAGAAAGAATGCTGCTTGAGTTGGAGTTATGAGTAGGAGGCATTGAACAGGTAGGTCTTAAGGTACTGTTTGAATTTATCGGCCGAAGTGCAATTTTTTTTTTTAAACCATCTTATTTTCTATACACTGCATTTTCTTGATGATCAGTCAGCCAATTCTTATATTTTCAGATTTCTTTGATATTTTTGTTTCAGTTGCAACATGAATACAAAGAGAAGAGATCATTGGTGGATCGACTGAAAGAGGACTTGCAAGCCAAGATTGTAGACTACACCAATATGGCTGAAAGTGGTATGTCTCTGAAATATTCTTTTTCGAAATTGTATTTTCTCCCAATAAGCTTTTATGAGAAATACTGAATTCAATCAATAAAGAGAACTGCAGAAACTGCTTATCTAATAATGGAGAGCTGTGGAGTAAAATGAAGTCAAAGAGATCTTGAGCCTTCCATCCGAGCACTATTTTAATCATTTTTAATCATAAGGAAAATGACAAGGAAGTGTCATTTTGCTTGTGTTTAAGATTCTGCTAGGATCAAAGCTAAAGCTCTCTGTGACTTCAAGTGCTGAATTAAAAAAACATCATCAAATATTCAAACAAAAAGTGCTGTTGCATATCCGACTATTGTACCCTGACAATCTTTATCATCTGTTTGTATCCACAAGAAAACAATAATCCATACAATTTCACAGGTATGCCAGGTATGTGCAAGCACAATCTTCTTTTAAATCAAATACCTAAATAGCTCATACCAGTAGATAATGAATTTGTAAAGAATGGTTGCATTGTTGAGTTCTAGATGTGTAGTATTTAGTAACCCAAAAGATGTGAAGAAGGATGGAAACAAGGAGGAATTCATTTTTAGCTTTGCATTTCCACTTACATTTACTTTTACCTTATACTTTCTGTGATTTAAGTTGGCATCACTCTCAATGTCTTACGTCCTATGTCATTTTACTCCTTCCAATTGCAGGCAAGGGGAGCGAGTCCGAAACAAAGGCAAGAGTGAACGCCATTCATGAAGTAAAGGAAATGATCAAGAAAGAGAGTGAAAATCTGAAAGACGTGAAGCAGAGACTCAAAGAGCTTCAGGAGAGGCAGAAGAGAGAGAAAGAGGTAATATAACTTTGTGACCAATACTATTTTTTTAAAAGAATAAGTCTCCTTTGATTTGAATTGAGATTCCTTTCCGTCAATTTACTTTCTGGCTATCAAATTTAAACTCTACCTTGTGGTGTGTGCTGTAAGTCAAGCTGTTTGACCCTTTATTGAAGTAGGGTGTGATGCTAAATACAGAACTTCGATCAATATGAGCTGCAAATCAATTGTAAATTGAAACATGCATTTTCATTCGTGTGCAGTCTGCGCTTTAAGCAAGATGCCTATGAAACAAGGACTTTCCTTGACATATTCCTATCAACTACAACTGGATATTTATCACAACTTTTTAGCAACACCCCCTAAAGGTGTTATTTGCATATTTAAACCAGACAATTTGGGATATGACGATACAGAACACTCCCAGTACTCTTTTTCTTTGTTCACAAGAATTAAAATTACAGTGATATTGACTCAAACAGACAGAATGAATTTCTCTTGCTTTTTGTTGGACTAGTATTCGTCCTGAGGTTAATCTTTTTGCTTGTAATTGTTCACTTTTGTATAGGACATGAGAAGCCAGCATGCTGACTTGCACCACAACTCAGAGCTGCGTCGTCTGGCCCGTGCAGAGGAAAGGAAGCGCATGGAGGCAGAGCACGCCCTCTCACTTGAAGAAGAACTAGAAAGGATGAGGATGGAGATTGATCATCAGAAGGCAGAGATCCAGGTAGGATTTATCTTGCTTAGGAGAACCTAATGTAAGGTCATTATTATTATTATCATCATCATCAACATAAACATTATCAGCAGCCTCGTCATTTTCATCATCATTATAATCATCATCATCATCATCAACACCACCAATACCACCACCATCATAGTTATCCTTTTCCTCCTCATCCTCCTTATCATCAGCATCATTATCATTATCATCATCATTATCATCATCATCATCATCATCATCACCATTATCATCACCACCGTCATCACGATCACCAACACCACTATCACCACCACCATCATTATCATCCTCATCCTCTTCCACCTCCTTCTCCTCCTCATCCTCCTCCTCATCATCATCATCATCATCATCATCACCACCATTATCATCATAATTTTTGTCAGTATTATCATCATCAACAATATCAATGTCATCATAATCATCACCATCATCATCATCATCATCATCATCATCACCACCACCACCAACACCACCAACACCACCACTAACACCATCATCACCATCATCATCATCATCATCATCATCATCATCATCATCATCATCATCATCATCCCCATCACCATCATTTTCATCATCCTCATCACCACCATCACCACCATCATCATCATCATTATCATCATCATAGCCATGATCTTCTTTACCATAATCATACCTGCATAGCTTAAAGAAGCAATATAAATTAGAATTATTACAATCTGACATTAGTACATAAGATGAATAAATTCTGTAGTCAATCAATCAAATTTGATGCAGTTTTTTCCTTCTATTTTCTGTACTTCTATCAGTTGAGATCAGCCAACGGGGGATCTGGATACACCCAAGAGCAGTCGATGCAGATTGAGATGAGCTTAGTGAAGGAGAGAGAGGAGCGCCGTGTTGTGACGATGCAGCTACAGGCCATGGATGCAGAGAAGGCTCTTCTCATCGCTGAGCTTGACGAGGCGTATCGCAAACACAAGGAGGAGATGGAGATACAGCAGCTTCAGCACTTCCAGGTAGGTTTCAAAAGAATGAATAAATATTTTTAGCAAAATTTGCCAATTTTAATTACTCAAACTTAAAACCCTGGACTTTTAAGGTACAGCGTAACCGCATAAAAAGATCCAGATGGACAATTTTTTATTGCTTTGGAGACAACTTTTTTTTATTGCTTTGGAGGTTCACAAATTCTGAGAAGTCCATTTTCCACTTAAAAGCTATAAATACTGGTCACAATAATTACAATAAATGGTACTGCTACCATATTTGAGGAAAATCTTTCTTCCTTTTAGAGGGAGTCACAGATTTTTAGGATTTACTGTTAGTAGACAAGTTGATTCCATTTTTGCCAACAATCTTCAGTGACATTGCATAAATACTTTAACCCAAATGCAGTGGAAAGTCAGTGTAAAGAGATCTGATATTAAAATATTCCTTATATAAAGGGGTGATAATCTGTTCCAAGTTTTTTTTACGCTGGTGGTCTTTTAACCATGCTATGACAAGACAGGGTAATTTTAATGGTCCCAAATCCGTTAATGATGATAATGATGATTAATGATATATATATAAAATGTGTCTTTCATTGAGGTTCTTCTGTATTCATTGCTTACTGCTTTTCTATACTGAACTATTCTACAAATTTATGTATTAATTTTCATTCATTTTTTTCCACAAGACATTCCGCAATTACCGTGAGGCGTTCGAAGAGCAGAAGATGGCGCTGGAGCAGCGATACCGCACTCTGTTGGAAGATGCAATCCAAGATGCGGTCTTCCTTTCTGCGAGGAACTCAGAACTGGAGCAAGAGAAACAGGCTCTCAAACAGGGTAGGTATCACTTGCCGAACTTTTCTTTACTTCATACCTGATTACTCTTCATAAGGGGCACCTACAGTGGATGCCCATATGGCATAGCTGCCACATATTACTCATTTTTAGTAATCATTACCAATTTGGGCCTCATATTTGTCAAGTTTTGTGTTGAACCCAGTAAATATTACAGATTTTGGCAACATTGGTATGATGCATTTCAATGTAAAATATGTGAATATTACTCATTTGTAGCAGGAGTATAATTTAGTTCCATTGGCTTATGTTGTGATAAGGGGGAAAATATGTTTGTTTATCCCCCACTCGATCAACCTCAGTCACCATGAGGAATTTGCTTGACCTGATCCAAAATAATCTCTCATTAGATTCAGATGCAGGACCAGCATCTGAATCTAATGAGAGATTATTTTGGATCAGGTTGGTTGGAACATGGTAGGAACATGGTTGGTCGTGCATATCAGATAAAACAAGCTTTGAAATATATCAAGGCAAAGTTCCTTATACTAGTTTTATCCCAGAATAACAAAGTAATTCTGATGGTTCTACGAAAACTTTCACTTAATATGCATTATCTGTTATCTTTGTTAGTACTAATGAATCTATTACATTTTTATTTTAATCATTGTATTTTGTTATTTGCAGATGTTGCAGAGTTGAAGGACAAGGTGTCTATGATGGGAGGGAGTATCAAGAGTCGACCATCCTCTGCTGCAAGTCTCCGCTAGTTTTTCAACTTGCACGTCAGTTTCAAGAAATGAAGATCGAGTCTGAAACATACGACTCTACATCAAGCCTTCATTCAATGATATTCATCCTCACAAAACGTATGGTTACGTTTTATCTTGTAGATTTTGGATTATTTGATTGTTATTATCCAACTTGATAATTCCAAAATCATCAGTTTTAATACATGCTCACATGTGATTCTGCAAACCATGTAAAATCAATGATTTCTAAAATTTGCTATCTTGGACACCAATTTTTTTGTTAGATGAAAATCATTGATGTGATGATTAGCTTCAAATTATATCACAAATAAGCAACAATGAAATACCGCATTTGAAACATGGACTATCCTTTCCCAGGAATGTTTAAATGCCTCTTAAAAAAGTGCTCTTTGAAGATTTATCCTTTGGCTGATTTGGCAAAAAAAAATTGAAAATGAACACTGTCATCGTAAACACGAATCAACGAAGGCTTGTATTGTAGGAAAAAAAGTTTTCCTATTGAACGGGAGCAGCAGTTTCTATCTTTTTTCTTTCAATTTGTGATGAAGTAACTTAGTTAGTCCCATACTTTTGGGGCAACGCTGTATATGCTCAGGAATCCTGCATATGTAACAACTCAATGCCGTCCAGAAATATTCTGCTGATAATATCTTGAAAAATGTAAATAAAGCTTTCTGCAGGTGATACTGTGGATACTACTGTATATAAATATGTTTGAATGTAGCGTGTGTATTTAATGTAGCACTAATATGAAGGGATGGAGGGGGTAGAAACTTGTTTTAGCAGCTCAGTATGAGTGTCTGCAGCGTTTCTTTTGTGACAAATATGTTTTCCGTCTCTTCATGCGATATACATTTTCATCATCTTGAGGAAAATTCTAATGTATTCAGAAACGGCAATTCCGTCCTTGAAATTCTATGTATCATTGTGTTCCCAGGAAAATGGCAGATTTTAATGAAAGAGTGTGAATGAAAAGTAGAACGTTTAATGTACTATGAGCAGAATGAACAAAGAAATTGGATAAAGCAATCAACTCCAATTCAGGCCTTCACAATAGCTTTTATCACATAAAGGAAGGTAGCTTCCCTGTTTATTCAGTGTGGCCCCTGTTCTACAATTATCAGCAGAAAAAGTGGGCAGAAAATATCTTTTGTTCTTTGGATGTATTGCAAAGGGCCGATTAGAAGTTGGCCATTTTGTCCAATGTTTTTGTCCGTTCTGCATCCTGCTTATGTTTGTGGCAAATTTCATCTGTGAATTTTTCTTAATTAATGTATATATGTATGCAAACATTATTCAGTGCTATTACTGTATTTTTATTCCATCCAATTTCATGTACATAGATTATAATTCATGTGGTTGATGTGTGTTCTCAATAATGCCTTGAATCATGATCATGATCATATATTGTACATATTCAGAATCAACGTGTATATTATCTTGATCAATGTGAAAAAAAATTATCTTCATATTTTTATTTTTATTCATAACATTTTTAACAACAGATCTATGTATAGCTATTTATCAAACATCTTGTGGATTAACGAGAATAGTGCTGTATATATTGATCTATTGAATAATGAATTATGATCATGAATTATAGTGGATTCCAGAATGTAGGAATATATATCATTATAAGAATCACCAAACAGCTGAAGTAAAAATGTTGTAAGAGAAATCATGACAATATCCATAAGCTTTCTCTCATAGAAAATATTGGGTGCAGCTATTGAGGGAGTTGCATTTTAATTTCTTTCCTTGTTCCTATTTCAAAAGATTGGCATATGTGGTGGAATTTTCTCAGATGAAGTCTACTTCAGTTTGGCCAATAACCTATAATGCAGATTGTGTGAAAAAAATATTAATTTGTGTGTGGAATATTTAATAAGGAGTATCTATTTATTATGAAACATGAAATCAATGTATTATAAAAATTGTAAATTCTAATAATTATCAAAACCACTGTGCCTCTGAATCTATCGAATTAAATCTACCAGTAACTTCACCTTATTTGTTTTTGTGTTATTCATTACCTACGCGTTTCTACTAATCTAAAATCATATCTTATTTTTATATCGTGTTACCAAAATACATACCATTGAGTTTTTAAGTTCAGGGTGGAATCATAAAGCTGATTGTAAGAGTATTCACGACCCTACGCACAACAGGTGATTCTTTCCAGCACTCTGTGATAATCCGTTGTTGAGCTGTCACCCGTGAAAGGATCACCAGTTATGTTTACCTATAGATACAGCTTTGTGAAATGCAGCCCAGAACAGAACGTAATTTCTGAAAACCATCCATTATCCAATGACATAAGAATTATGGATATAATGAAATAGCTCACCTGTCAAATTGTACAGATATTCTTTGTCTTGTTCTTTGCTGAAGATAAATGGACAATAAAGGTCGACTAGACAGGGTTCATGCATGCTGTTAATTTGATGTTCTGGATTACAGAATACAGTGGAAACTCACTATAAAGAGATGATATAACAAAATGTCTGCTCTAGAGAGGTGAAAAATCTGATCCCAGCTCTTCATAACTTTGTTTTTTTAACTCTGCTATAAAGAGATTACTGCTATAACAAGGTATTTTTGATGAACCAAAGCACCTCGATATACCGAGTTTCCACTGTGCATGGATTTTAACACTAATAATTAAATGTAGAAGTTGATTAAGAAGAATTTGAATAACAATTTTCAATATACTGCAGGATTTTGCATGTAGGTCCATTAAATAGAAATCAAAAATCTATCCACCCTGACCGAATTGTTTTCCACCATCCATTTCAACCAAAATCATTTACGATCGGATCTCTTCAGGTCCACCAGGTTAATACCGTTTTAATTTATTTTGGGTCTTTCATTAAATCCAACTGTGTGTGACCGAGGCATTAAAATAAATTTGAAGTTAGCAATTGTGTTGTTCATCAATGATGTTCAAGCTGCCAAATCGTGTTTCTTCCGAAAACCAGAAATGCAAAAATTCTGAAATACAGTGGAAACCCAGTAGAATGAGGTGCTTGATACAAAAAATACCTTATTATAGCAATAATCTTTTTATAACAGAGTTAAAATGGAAGTAGTTATCAAGAGCTAGGACCAGATATTCTACCTCAATATCAGATATTTTGTTTTATCAGATTTCGTTATAACGAGTTTCCACTGTCTGAAGATAAATGTGTGTGAATCATTAAACAGTTGTGCCAAAAATTTTCCTATGACAGAAAACGGATGATTGTTATGATGCCATACCTCATGGTAAAACATTGGTTCAGCTGTTTGATGATTCACATTTCATTTTCTATCCACATGAATATTCCAGATGGTTTTCATCTCTGTTTTTATTTTCAGAGCATTGATTGAACATTTGAAAAATCATCATGAATTTTATTTGAAAATTTGCAGAGACAACATTCCATCATGTTCACTTTAACTAGAAGAAAAATCATTCACATAGGCACAATTCCACAAACGTGTCATATTCGTTACGCTAAGAGATGAATCTCTTGAAAACTTTTGATTGAAATTACTTGAAATTTAATGCATATGAAACGGATGGTATCTATGGGATACATATTAACTTTCAACGAATTCCATCTAGACATGCACTCACTGATAGCGTAACGGACATGACAAATCCATGGAATCGCCCATATAATATAATGACAACTACATTCGAACAAATAAATAAGACAACAAAGGTAATATTTTTTTGTCCTTTTATTTTGCATGATTCTTGCAAAGTGACATAGCTCAATAACTGCTGTTTGGCATACAGTAATTGGACAGATTTTATGAACAATGGCGGTTGGTGGTCAGAATGTTCCTCTTTTCACAAGAGACAAGTTCCTCTGGGTTATGGTACGTTGAATGAGTAGATGGTGTATATATTTGCTTGTGGGAGTTGATGGGTTTTTTAGACGCTTTCTTGGACTGGTGGTTCGTAGCCGTCGGGCCTGTCGACCTGGGCTCCGGTGTCGTCAGAGGTGGTCGTCTTGGTGGCTCCGGATCCCTCACCGTGAAGCTCCATCAGACGGGATACTGACATGAAAAGAAACAAAAATTTATCGTAAAAAAGGAGTAGAAAACGAAACTTATTGTCTGTTCATACTGGCTTATTTTCTTTAATTTTGACCCAGCACCCCACAGGTCCAATTGCCCTCTTCTCTTTCCCTGTTACAATCTCAGGTAGCCTTCTCACATTACCAATGGTTATATTTTTCATTTCGGGACGGAATGGGAACAAAAGTTCTGGAGCAGATTACAGACTGAAGTCGAAACTTTTGGGACCACAAAAATCTGCTTGATTTAGAACGAATTCAAGAGGTAAATAACACATGTTCTCTGGCATTTGTTCCCCAAAATCCCATTGCCTTAGGAAATTATTTGACTTGGACAAATCTGACTGTTGACTGTACACCAATCACACCCCAAATCGTCCCTCACAAATAGCTTTGCCAGACTCATAAGTGTGTGCATTCAATACAGCTAAATGTGACATCTGTAAAGATTTGGTCATTAAAGGCTTGTGACATGTACATCACTATAATCTCATCTCAGTAGAGTGTT
>BQKZ01010823.1:0-19882 GCA_036244855.1 Temnopleurus reevesii | reverse complement strand
ATTTTATATCAGGTGGAAAAATAGTATCATTGTTTTAGAAGAAATACTTCCTTTTCAAAGCTCAAACACATTTGTTTATATCAGCTTGTCATAGAATTAGAACTTTTCTGTGAATGTAGACCATGTTTAAAGATTACGCAATGCTACGTGGCTAATTATATCAATTTTGTCTAATTGGACAATATCAGTGATAGTATTTTTTCATGATATATGTAACTATATTCTATTCTAACTAATTAAGAGCAACACTTGGAATAAGAGGCAGGGAAAAGTTAATTCTGTAACAATCCGATTGTTGTCTTATGTATGGTATGGTACTTTATTCTCAATCATTAAAAAGACATATAATATACGAAACATTATATAACATAATACGAAATAAGAATACATTTGACAAATTTACATGTGAACCAAAAATAACTTGCAATTAATAATATTGGCTGGATTGCCCTTTCAGAAGAATTAAAATAAATACTTCTGTTCTTCCAAGGGGTCCAGATATAAAAAATAAATAATTATGGTGAGTAAACTAAACTATAAATTATACTCACGGAATAAACTAAACTAAACTATATACTAACGGAATAGGGGTGCCTGACCTAGCATTTGTTCGTGAGTTTCGAAGATAACAGCAAATGAGCTGTTTTCGTCATTGAACATCTAACAATAAGCATTTTTATTGTTTATGGTTTATATAAATCATTGTTTAAAATTTCTCTGTAATGAAATTCCGAGAATTGTTCCGTATTTTTGTTTGTAATCACAAATAATAATGTTTGCTGGAATATAGATATTACGTAAACCCGTGAGCAAGGCTAAATTTTGGTAACGAGCAGGCTAGTATCCCTTCGCGCATCGGATTTACGAAGATCGCTGACAACTCAGCTGTACAATATATCTTCAAAAGATGGCTTCAAAGAACCGCCCCTGGTCTCTAAAACAGCCATGACCCCGCCACTTTTTTGGAACAACACTCTCTGCGAGACTCGGTGCAAAGTCCAAGTTCAAACATAGTTCAAACTATCCGCATGAAAGGAGATTTTGTAAAATCACTTGAAATGGTCTCAACATTAATATCTGGTATTATTGTCAGGAAGTGAAAAGAATTCTGTGCATTTATCTTGTTTTTTTATGTGCAGTGTTGCAGTACCTTTCGTCGGTTTCTAAACTCGCTACGTTGCGCTGTAATACACCACCACCAGGACCGAAACTACATTTAAAATGGCAGGGCTGGAAAACATGGTCCAAGCGGGAGCGACAGATTACAGTTATGTTCTGCTCATAAGTATCGCAACGCTTCTGTACATTGTCTACCGGACCTTCAGCGAATCAGGAAAGAACTATCCGCCTGGCCCAGTGGGGTTGCCTCTGTTAGGTAACGTCCTCAGCTTGATTCTCACCAAACGAAACCAACATGAAGTTATCAATGACTGGAGTCACAAATATGGACCTATTTTCGTGTTCAATATGGCGGGCACGAGGGTGTATATTCTCACTGATCGCGGACTTATTAATGAAGCTCTGCATCAAAGTCCCGATATGGCTGGCAGGCAATCCTTTGCAATCGCAGATGAGATCTTCGGAAGATCAAATGTGGGTTAGTATTCATATTATGTTTACAAACTAATAAAATAATTTGGAAAAGCTACGATGGGCAGTGATCTATGCACATAAAACATAACCAATGGCAATATAAATTAGCCAATAATGAGTGATAATGATTGTGCACTCGCATTTGTGTGTTGCATTGTGTGTGTGTGTGTGTGTGAGTGTGTGTGTGTGTGTGTGTGCGTAAGAGATTGAGAAAGGTTTTGAGTGTAATTGTTTATTGGTCTCGAAGTGATACTATCCAGACATTAATGGGCTCCCACTGGGTAGAGGAAAATACAATGATCAAACTGAAAATTTGAGCAAAATCGGACAATCCATTCAAAAGTTATGATTTTTCAAAGTTTTGATTTCCACCCCTGATGGGCTCCTTAAATTGGCAACATACACAAACAAAATGGCTGCCAACATGGAGAACTCTCCATTCACTTTGTACACAAAATTTCACATTTCGTTCCTTTGACAGAAAAGTAGATAAGGAATCATCAAGATTCATCCCAAAATACATGCAAAATCATTATGTCCATATCATATTTGAAGAGAGAAGTAAAACTTTGTCTACTTTTCTAGAAAAAGAAGAAAATGTGAAATTCTGTGTACAAAGTGAAGAGAGTTCTCCATGTGGGTAGCCATTTTGTGCAGGTAGGTTGCCAATTTAAGGAGCTCATGAGGGGTAGAAATAAAAACTTTGAAAATTCATAACTTTTAAACGGATTGTCGGGTTTTGCTCAAATTTTCACAGTTTAATCATTGAATTCTTCTCCACCCACTGAGAGCACATCAATGTCTGGGTGAGGTTCCCCTTAAAAAAACTGTCCCTATTGATTTCAGGTATTTTATCAGCCCAGGGTGAGGTATGGAAGGAACAGAGGCGTTTCTTCATGACAGTTTTCAAGAAAATGGATTCCAGCATGATAAGGTAATTAAAGGGAAGTTTATCCAGTAGATATCTATATTTTTTTTAGTCAAAGAAGAAAGGTAGGATAACAGAACAAAAACCGGTATCACAACGGTAAATTGCCATCTCGTCCAATGCCATTTCGTCCAATGACCGTTTCGTCCAAACGCTCTTCGTCCAACATTATAATCTTCGTCTATAAACATTTCGTCCAATAAGCATTTCGTCCAATTGCCGCATTGTCCATTAAACAATTTGTCCAATATCCCGTTCGTCCACTAGCCGTTTCGTCCAATAACCATATGGTCCATCTTCATTTTGTCCAATTGCCTATTCGTCCAATCATCATGTGGTCTAGTCCTACTTCGTCCAATTACCGCTTTGTTTAGTGTTACTTTGTCCAATCATCAGATTGTCCAGATTGGACGAAGTGATGTTAGCCCAAAGGACTATTGGACGAATTGAATTATTGGACCAAACGTTAATGGACAAAATGGCTATTGGACGAACAGGATATTGGACTAACTGGTTATTGGACAAAGCGGCTATTGGACGAAGTGCGTTTGGACAAAACGGTCATTGGACGAGATGGCATTTTTGGACGAGATGGGGATAAACCATTACAACATGGAACAATTGATCCGTACGTCATGTATTGAACCGTGCGCACATCATAAAAATCGTTGTAAATCGCTACCAGGTCCTGATTTCAATAGCATTACAAAGGACCGTTGACCATTGATTTGGCGTTCAATTTGATTTTATGTAAATATGATATGTCGTTTTGAAACAATTTTTGTCAGGAAATCAGCTGCAGCTATTGAGATTGATGTTGTACTTCTCACTATTCATTTGCTTATTTTACTGCAAAAGCTTATATCTAGCCAAGACCATTTCGAGCCATTGGTCTCATGGGCATGCTGAACTCTTGACTTTGATCCTCGTTTGATACAATTACCTCCATGACCCATATCAGGTGTTGGAAAATAAAGATTTGGAGAGATTGGTAAAAAATTTACTTGTCGTTGTTTCAGATTTGAAGACATAGTTGGCAGACAGTCAGACATGTTCCTGAAGGATTTCGAAATCCAGAACGGGGCTGCCTTTGACCCCTGTTTCGCCGTCAACCGCGGCGTCGCAAACATCATCACGGAGATCATCACCGGCATCACCCACGACCGCGACGACAAGGACTTCCGTAGAATGATCGAGTGTTCTCGTCGGTTGTTCCATATCGTGGGGCCAGCAGGACTCTTCACCATTATTCCAATTCTGGCGAAGATTCCTTCGCCCGTGAAAACGGAAGCTACCGCACTCACCAAGGAGGTTGTTGGGATGGTCCAGAAAGCCATTGATGTCCGTAAGGTGACCTTTGACCCGAAAGAAAAGGCCACGGACTTCATCGCGTGCTACCTGAAAGAAATGCATCGACGTAAAGAAGAGGTATTTTGTATTGTATTGTATTTCAATATCCAATCATAAAACAATTAAAACACATATACACGAAATAACATCAAGAATAAAAAATCAATACATTAAACGATATGATTGACTGGATAGCCCAATCAGCAACATAAAACATATGACGCTGTTCCAACTTGGGGTCCAGTTAAAGGAATGCTAAACATTTCAAAATAATATTTATCTATTTCCTTCACCCATGTCAACCACAGAAAGAAACCAATGATGTACAAACTATTAATGCAGAATCTTAGAGCAAATGAGAGTTTTATTTGTTCATACATGTACATGATAATTAGACAAAACAGATTGAAGGAAACGGATGCAGATCTTGTGGTTGATGCACCTGTATACACAGAAAATGGAATACAATCATGATGGTATATGAACACAATGGATGACTTTAATTACGGTGTTGAACGCTGGTGTTGATGGTGCAGCAAAATCAACACCAGCCTCAACACAAAACTTGAAGTCTGTCGGTGTTTGGGGTAGACCTCGCAAGATTCTGACGTATTTCCGGTCGTTTCTGTATCACTTCTGTAAACTGACCAATGGTGTTGGAGCTCGGTTTACGGACCGTTTTGCTCTCCCAACACCAACACGAACACCAAACACCGTACTTGAAGTCACCCAATATACAGCTTAAGAAAATTCACTTCAAAAGAGTCATAGAGAGGGGTGGTGTAGAAATAATTATTTTGAGGCGTCCTGGCGCAGTGGCTCTGACTCTCGTCTTTTAACTAGAGAGTCGTAGGTTCGAATCCCAATCGTGGCGCAGCAAATAACTCAGGTGGGGATGGGTACCTTGATAGCTATATCCTGACAACTTTTCCCTTGACCTCTCGATAGCCATTCCGGAAAACTACTATCGCGACGACTAATCCAATTGTACATGATATAATTACTTCCATGACTCACCTTAGGCCCCGGTCACATAGGGCCCCGGAAGCAACACGATTCACCACGACTCTTTGTTAATTCACAGTTAACTGCCTCCGAACAAAGAGTCATGTTGAAACGTGTTGCTTCCGGGGCCCTATGTGACTGGGGCTTAATACCTAATAATGACGAGTACCCCAGGAATATTATCAATACATTGAACATCGTTTTCCTTTACACAGTGGATTTTAAAAGAATGATTCCTTCTTTGCATCAAACTCGGTATTATGGAGGGTTCGATTTCATTCGTCACAGTCACACTCGACCGGAAGTATTACGTCATAGTTTTGCGTGTATGTTCATTGTTACGTATGCAACTGCTCATGACGTAACATTAAGCAGACGCTCAAAACTATGACGTACTACTTCCGGTCGACGTGCCCTTCGTCACAGTTGAATGAAATCCAAAACGCTACATTATATTGCAGAATAATCCTGGCTCATTCGATGATCTCAACCTACTCGTCAGCTCCTTCGATGCTCTCCTGGCAGGGTGGGAAACGTCCACAACCTCCATCCTCTGGGCGATCTTCACACTAGCAGCTCATCCCGAAGCCCAGCGTCGAGTTCGTGAGGAGATCATCGCCGTAATCGGCCGCGACAACGTCCCGAGGTTCGCTGATCGCCACGCGATGCCGATTACGGACGCGACCCTGAAGGAATGCATGCGACTTCGCCCGCCGTCTGCGATCCACGTCCCGCACGTAGCCACCCGGGACTGCGCCATCGGAGGATTCGATGTACCGAAGGGTAGCGCGGTCATGATCAACCAGTGGTATTTGGAATACAGTACGACTATCTGGGAAGATCCGCAGGAGTTTCGACCCGAGAGGTTCCTAGATGCGGAGGGAAAGTTCGACGGGAAACTTGAGGGGCTTCCGTTCGGTTATGGTAAGGACTGTTTTTTGAGAGATTCCAACCATCACGTAATGATCATGAAATATTAAAAAGCATATAGCCTAAATTCGGGTCGATTGTTTTCTATCAATTAAAGGGGAACCAACCCCGGGAATTATCGTGCTCTTATTAAATGAAGAAAAATCAGATGAACAAATTGTGAAAATATGAGCAAAATCGGGCAACCCGTTCATAAAGTTATGAATTTCCAAAGTCACAGAGATTTGACGATCACTGCATGCCGCGCATGGGGATCCGTGCGATCGGCAACAGTGACAGAATCTGTGACGCCATGTCGGACAACTCCTCATTCACTTTGAACATATATATAATTTTTGAAAATGGATTAATGTAAGATTTAGAGTGAGCTTGTAACATAATTCTTTTAAAAAAACATGCAGAATCAATCCGGAAAAAATAGAAAATTTGAAATTTAGTGTACAGAGTGAATGAGGAATTATCCGACATAACATATTCCGTCAAATTTGCCAATCGCATGGATCTTCATCAGCGGTAGAGATCGTCATAACTCTGTGACTTCATAACTTTTGAACGGGACGTCCGATTTTGCTCAAATTTTCATAATTTGTTCATCTGATTTTTCTTCATTCAATACGAGCATGATAATCCCAGGGGCTGGATCCCCTTTAAAGCATTACATTGAGAACCTTTTAATCAATCATTTAGAAATGTAGGAGTGGGAGTTTAGAGCCTGTAATTTCATTTTCATTTTCATTTTCATTTGTTATCATTTTGTCTATCTGCAGGCAGGAGGGTATGTCCTGGTGAGCAGCTTGCTCGCATGGAGATATTCTTGTTTGTGACGTATCTCCTCCAGCATTTCTCAATCACCTTGCCAGAGGGTGCCCCGACAAGCAACACCGGCAAACATGGTCTCACTTACCAACCCGATCCGTTCAAGATTATCGCGAAGAAAATTTAAAAGAAGAGTCTACCCCAAAATAATATTTTTTAACAGAAGCAAAAAAGATTGGTGAGAAAACAAAAAAAAAAGTTTGAAGAAAACGGACTAGTAATAAAAAAATTATGTATTTTCAAAGATTTGAGAAAATGGGCAAATCAGTGGAAATTTCCAGAGATGTACAACTAACCAGAGTTTTCATTATAAATAGGATGCAAATTTCATTATTTTACAGAAAGTTGCAAAGTTTGTATAAATGTAAACATGCAAATAGTGGTTCTACATATCTATCATAAAGATATCCTGTGGTTAAAGTTTTGAGGAAATCATATTTTTATGGAAAAAAGAAACATTTTATAACATTAATATGCATGTAATAGATGGTACCTGTTACTTCATCAGTTGCCAATTTGTTTAAATATTCAATCATTCAAAACTTTCTTATTAGTTGCCCGATTTTCCTCAAACTTGTTTTGTTCTGTTCATCTATTTTTTTTCTCCTGTTGAGGAAATATATTTTTTGGATAGACACGTCTTTTAAGCTTTACTCAAATGCTCGGGCATATATAGAGGAGATATTATCATCTGGAGATGTATGGTAATCGTCAGCCAGGCATTAACCCATTGACAACTGAATGCTGAATTTCCTATTGTATTTGTACAGGGACCACGTGGCTCCGGTTGTCATTGGGTTAACGGTACAGTCTGTATTGCTTTGTATAATTGACAATAGTAGCCTACAAAGCAATATACTAATACCTGGAGAGAAATTATCATGTTCTTATTGCAATGTATTATTGCGTTGCTTTGTAACTTATTTTACTGGAATCGGGGAAAAACAATCAAATTGAATATTTATTATTTGAAATGCCAAGTGCGCCGTGAATGGCTGCCGGGCTAAAGCCAGGGTAATAATAATGTAACGCGCCTTGAGCACTCAGCAGAGTGGATACGTGCGCTATATAAATTGCATATATTATTTTTATCATTAGTCCACGTAATTTTGACCTTCCAAGGAGGAAAATGCTGAGATCTTCCATTATATATGCATTATAAATGTTTATATTATTGTACCATATGCTGTTGAAGAAAGATAAATAAATAAACTTGAACTTGAACTTGAACTTATCTTCTATAAACATGATAAATAAAATTGATTGATTCTGGTTCCTCCCGTGTTTGTACAACAATAGTCGGTTTTCGATATTAGCGGACGGTGGCTTGTGGACGGTAGAAAACGAGTGCGCATCTCATGTGCGCAATATTTGATGCGCAGATCAGTTGCGTACTTGTCATTTAATGCGTAGATCAAATGCGCACTTGTTTTTTGCCGTTCACATCCATCTGTCTAAGAATTGAAAAAAAAAAACACTTATATCTAACTAAGATATGAATGTATCGGACAAGACGACCCGTAAGCTTGGTCTACTCCTGGGTCGCGTTGCATGAAACCCAAATTTGTGATAGATTTGCCATTAATAGTGAGTGACAACGGTGTGCAACAGCCAGTCAACTGACATCAAGGATTCCACAGGACTTACCAACAAAGGCAAAGTTTTCATAATTTGGAATTTTGTGCAACTGGGCGATATAGAATGTAATGTGGAAGATGATTATGCAAAATTTAGTTCAAGAGTGTATGTGATGTATATACATAGGACCATTGTACAATGTATCATATGTCCGTGGGAAATAAGGTGGACAACCGCCTGACATACATGTACTAGGAAACATCGCTTACAGCCAATCCTCAAGCTTAATGGTTTGACGGTAAATTATAATAATTGATTATCTTTATCATATCCTCAAACTCTCAGGCCCGTATTATAATAGCAGGTTTAACTTAAACTAGAGTTTAAATCTGTGGTTTAAGTATGGCAAGCCAAAAGAGGCTTGAATCTATAACAGTCGGTGTTTAATTTACCAGCTCATTTGGCACTCATAGTATTAAAAACTGTCTTGGAATAAAAACTTAAATAATTTTCTACATTATTAGAGCATGGGAAAAGAGAGCAGTTAACATTAGAAATATTCAGTTTAAATAAAGTTTTGGCACTTTGGGCCACCCATATATACTTAAACCACAGATTTAAACTCTAGTTTAAGTTAAACCTGCTATCAGAATACGGGCCTCGGACTGTCAGATTTTAGCTTGCAAGAGTAGTATTCCAACTTTAACCCATTTGACCACTGGAAACATCGACTTTTTGTCGCTACTTCATGTACTATAACGGTTCCTGTAGTCATTGAATGGATTGAGTGAAAATATTAAAGCTATACACTGAACTGTTGAGAAATCTGTGATTACATTTTGCCTTTTCAACATATTAAACCCAATCATTTTCTAGAATATTGCAACTCCACAATAAGGTGGACATATTTCACCAATCAGGCAATAGTTGTGCACTGCAAAAACGCTGATGTTAGATTTAACAGCAGCCGGTCAATAACAACCGTTTGGAATTAAATCTATATATCTCAACACAGAGTGGTGTTGTTAAGGGGCTGGAATAACACTAGAAGGTGTTTGAATACTAAATTGATTCCAAATGGGTGTTATTTTAATATATTTCTGGTGTGATCCTACATAGTTTCCGGCTGGTGTTAAATTTAACACTGGTGTTAAATTTAACACCAGTGTTTTTCAATGTGTAATAAGTAGGTTGACCAGTGATGGGTCAGTGCTTGCCCATTTTCCTGAAGAATGTAAGCGTGTAATTGACAGTTTTTGAGTGTGAATGCAGAAAATCTGGTAATATGCTGCCTTTGTTTTAGGTCAGGACATATGGCTTCATACTACGACCACTGATGAAATCCTTTGTATCAAAACAGGTGGTTCCTCTGATTAAAACACTTTTTAAAACAAAATATATTCCGTCGAAGCCGATTTCTCCGTGATCTTCTTTTCTCAAGGGGGTTGAAATCACGCTTCAAAGTCAAGAGCCAGTGGTTTAAGGGATTAGTTCATGGTGTTAGGGGATTAGTGAAAAGGAGATCTGTGTTGATCTAGAACTTGAGAATTTCAGTAGCCAAATTGAAGTAGCATTAGGCTTATGTTCTTCATACATAGTTGTTAAATCCTTAGTTTTTTTATGCTGAAAGCAAGCCACTTCCATCTTTATCATTGGACAAGGTTTAAAGGAAATGTCCTGGAGAGAATATAATATACATATCACACAAAACAAAAATCTAGCTTTAAGAAAATGTCCTAAGACTGTTATCTCTATGACGGCATGGTAATCACTGAAAAACGCATGAAAAATTGGGAAAGTTCTCGTTCGCTCTAGTCTCTTCCACCCATATTGGCACTGCAGTAACAGTAACCTTTATGTCACACGACGGGGGCATGCGACCAGAATTCGACAATCAGCGAACCCACCGAGATACTGGCATGTTTTGCCTCTTTTCGCTCATTAAAAAATGGTTCGGATGAGGCAAATGTACACTTCGCCAACTTATATTTATACGCTTTCATTGACTAAAAAAAGAAAGAACTTATATCATTTGTGCATCTATCTCTTTAACATATCTGCAATTTTCAGCAGTTTGCAAATGTGCGGCGGGATTTCTAGGATGACGTCACAGGCCTATATCATATGTGGACATCGAACATCGTGGATGGTAGAAAATGAGAGCGAAAATGATGTCCGCACATTACATGGTATTGCGTACATCAGGGTGCATTTTGTCATTTACCACGTTTACTGCGCACTTCGGTTGCCCACTCGTTCGCTATCGCTCACATGCCCCCGTCCACCAATTTCGAAAAGTCACTATTATAATACAAAAGGCCGGTTTGATAATAGATTTAGATCAATGCACGTTCGTACACCCCCTCCCCCTCCCCTAAAAAAAATAATTGTAATTATTGCTGGCAGTTCAGAATATGAAATCTTACAAGCTCAAAGTCGTATGTAGGCCTACAAATTACGAGAGACGGGAAAATCATTTGCAATAAACAAGTTGTGTCGGCCTCCTTTATTGTTGCCGTTTTCAATGTATTGGTCGTCAATACATGCAGAGTCTGCGTTAAAACCACGCTAAACCTACAGCAAACAGAACAGTTTGCCTTCCACATAGTATGAAACTGACGTTACACCACTACACGGAAGTAAACATGTGGGCCATATGCGCACACAGGGGAAGAGGATTAACAAGAAGTTCAAATTTACCTTATTTTTGGAAAATAAATCTTAACGGTCTTGCAATCCTTCGCTAAAACCAGCAAATAAAGTTGCTAAGGATGAGTATAGTGTGGTTGGTGAAGATAAATAAACCTGAAGAGTTTTTTTCACAGTGATAAGTAAAGTCACACCTAAGGCGGTGGTAAACATGGAATACTTCACACATTTTGGCGCGCGAAATTTAAGCCCTTTGTCATGTTTTCCTGTTATTTGATCCTTGGTCATGTTGATGGGGCAGATTTGTTGATTTGTCCCATCGACAGCAGTCACCAGATATCCCGAGGCTAATTTTCATCTAAAAGAATATTTTACCTTTAAATGGTTATTTTTGACAGGAGCGAAAAAAAATGATAAGCACTAAGAACAAACAAATTGGAAGAAAATCGGACAAGTGACAAAGAAATTAAGAACTTTTAATGAATTGAGAAAACGGGCAAATCAGTGACAATTTTCAGACATGTTGCCAACCTAATGACGTCACGGCTGCACTTCTAACCATCATCAGATCACATATTTTTTGTATTCATTGTGAAAAAAAAATATTATTTCAGACTTCTGCAGAAAGATACATATCTATCATAAAGACATCCTTTAGTTTTGAGGAAGCCATATCTTTGAGGTAATAAAAGGTAACATTTTGTAACATATATATGACAAATGGTCATTTGAGCACAAATAACGTCATCAGTTACAAATTTTCTAAGTACCGTTTCCAAACAAAAAGCCAAATTAAAAAAATAGGCAAATCATTATAATCGCAACTTAATCCCAAATAGACCACTGTAGACGCTTTACCTTGCTTTTTTTATTTTATTTCAAGGGCAATACTTCAATAAATGTTTTTCTTTTCCTTGTTCATAAACATGATTTATTTTTTTAATCTAACTCTAATGCTTTATTTATCATCTGATTAGTCAACTTTGTAACAAAATTCATGGCGAGAATTCCGGAATTATATTTTAAAAAAATACTCTCCCGATTTTGGCGCCTTCTTAGCCCCTCCAGTGACAGGTGCAATCGTACAATACAACAAAGGGAATTATGACGCAATCGTTATTGGTGTTCAACTCAAAGCCAATGAAGTATCTTTTGTCTTTCGACCGAGGCGCGTGGCCTGATCGATTGGCGTATAATACGAAGAACTGGAGAGGGCTTGGAAAAGATTTTAGAGAATTTTAATGGAGGGGGGTCTCTTTCGACCTCGTGAAAATGCTGAATGGCACCTGATTTGAGAATGTCAAGTGGGTTTAAGATTTTAACTAAATGGGTTATTGGAATAATCTCTCTTTTTGGAAAAGATTCACGAGAGTTTCGTAAAAATGTGCCAATGATCTTGATGGATTAACGTGGGTTTTGACGCAGATTATCACAGCGACTGAATATTAAACATTTACACCAGTATAATATGGTTTCATCCAATTTTCTTCTTAACACGTTCTGCGGAAGAATCTGCAGTTTATCGCACTTAAAGAGCTACCCCCCCCCCCTTTCCCTTTCTCTCTCTCACTCTCCGAGCAAAAAAAAAGATATTTCCGAAATTAAAAAGTAAAAAGTTTCCCGTTGAAGCTATACGATCATTACGGTATTTAAATGCTATCAGGAATCCTGCTGGGGGTTTGTCTTTGTTACTTTTAATCTGCATGATCTGCCAGATGAGACATTTCTTTGCTGATCAAAGAGCTATGCATCCACACAGGACATTTGTGGCTTAGTGGTAGAGCGTCTGCTCCGCGGTAGGTAGTGGGTTCGATCCCCGGCCGAGTCATATCAAAATGGAACCATCTGCCTTCTGGTTAGGCGCTCGGCATTTAAGAATGGATACGGGTAATAATAACTTTATGTTATGCAGGGCCCCTGGAAGAACAGCTGAAATTGGCTACCTTGGGTTAACAAGATGTATTATTTTTCCGATTTTTTTTTTCAATACACGTAATGCTAACAAATTTCATTTGCCAAGAGCACGCACATCATTTTACCAAAAATCCATTCTTTTTCATGGTCCCAAAATTTGGAATTCGCTCCCTCCTAAAGAAATCAAGATCATTACATATTTTTAAAGCGAAACTAAACGGTCATATTCTTTCAATTTGTTTTTTTTTTGTAAATTTAATCTGGCGCTGTTTTTCTTATATGTATTGCTTATTTTTGTTTTGATTTCTGTTATCGTAATTGTTATTGTTATTGTGTAATTATGTAATTGTCTTGTGTCATAAATTTTATTGTTTTTATGGTATATTATTCTAAGATTTTTGTACAATACGGTCGGCCGTTTTATAAAGGCTCTTTCTTTTCTGACTTTTTTACCTACCATGCAATTTTATTTTTACATTTTACCGTTGCATTGTTTATGTTATATTTTCTACTTTGTTATCATGTTTATATTGCCATGGTGAAATAAAGTTGAATTGAATTGAATTGAATATTATTATAATTTCGATATTTGTTAGTACTTTATATATCATATACCGGTATATTAAGATTATTTTAATATACCCAGGTTTTTTACGTCAATCAAATCCTAAAAGTTTACAACGATTAACAATTTACCTGTATTTATATGAATTTGTCTTTTGTTAAACTGTAGATTCAGGTGTATCAGCTTTTAGCTGCAATATCGAATTTTAATAAACCATATCAACAGGATGATCAATTCAATTAAAAAAAAATACAATAAGAACAAAGTGTTGGCTGTATATGTCGATGACGTTCAAATGAATAAATTCCAAATTCCAAATTCCAATTCAATTCAATATTTGTTTGCCAACATATCATTTCAAGGTAATTATACAACGACTATTTTGAGGAAATATATCGATCGGGATCGTTTTTAGGATCCCTTTTTCAAACAGTGAACAATACCTATAGCTGAATATTCTATGGGTCTATGAATTTATATCGTGTCGTTCTATTGAAATTGTAATTTTTTGTAGTTTATGTTGGAATGATAATCTGCCACAGATGCATATAACGCATGCCACCAACGTTCAGATTTCTCCAGGGTATTGCTAATTGATAGTAAGGCCACGCGCCTTCCTTTATTGGGGTTTCTTATACAGGTTACGCAACATTGTTTGTCGGAGAGATAAGAAGACATAAAAAATAGATCCCCGGATCAATATTTACTCTACGACAGATGGTCCGCACGTGCTATCAATATTCTTCTTTTATCTTGTATCTTTTGTCTGCTTTCACACCTTTAAATCGATGGTCGAAATATCAGAGAGTGAATAAGATAATTGCTTTAAACTCATCATCGATATTTGACTGGAATGATGCCCCAAAATTTAAGCAGCGGAGATGCTAGAAACTATTGATCAATCTTCCGATCGTTTAACAAAGGAGAATGATGGAAGAGGCAAAGGGTTGGAAGGTGAGATAATGGATGATTTGTGGAAATGTAACAGAGAAAGAGCTAATAATGGTGGCTACTTGTATAGCGCACAGCTCCACCTTATCGGTGCTTATGGCGCTAAAAGCTTTACACTCACTATTACCCGGCTCTAACTGGCAGCCATAACGGCGCTCCGCATTACAAGGAATTTCTTCCTGCCGTCCCCATTTACCTCACCTGGGTCGAGTGCAGCACAATATGGATGAATTTCTTGCTGAAGGAAATTGACGCCCTAGGTGGGACTCGAACCTACGACCCTCTGGTTGAAAGGCGAGAGTCAGACCCACTACACTACGGCGCCTCCGAGGAAATGGGGTCCGAGGAAATGGAGTGTAAAGAAAGAGAAAGGGAAAAAGGGAAAAGGAAAAGAGGCTGACGAAAGAAATAAGAAATAAGAAATATGAAGATAGAATGCAATGTTTGTGTATAAGTGTGCGTAAGAAAGAGAGGGGGGTGCAGAGAGAGTCAGACAGAAAGGAGGGGGGGCAGGAAAGTGATGCATGATAAACATAGACAGGTATAGGTAATGATTATGAATAACGACCCGTTCCTTTAAAGTATTAAGAGTAAAAATGTCTTCAGGTGAATGATGCTAATTTGCAAACTTTTAACAGGCCTAGCTTTGTCAACAAATGCAAAATTTCATAACTATTTATCAAATTACTTGGCATGATTTTGAAGACATTTTGAAGAATATAACATGAATTTTGAACTATTAAATTTGGAGCACCAGGACAAACACTAAGCGGCCCCTCCCTAAGTATCTTTTATCCTCCTGCCCATCCCCCACCCCACTCCCCCTAATAAAAGTACAACTCAAGACGCACGCACATTGATTATACATGATAAGCATTTTATTTAGCTTCTCCCAGTATATCAGCAAGATAGTGTTAGCTGTTGAAGTTATCATATCTATTTTTGTTTTAAGTGACAACATTGATTTTCTCATAAAGATTGTTTGTTCCTACTTGATTNAGGAATTCATCTCGTTGAATATATATTCTTGATTACACCTTCTGAAATATTGTTTACGAACAAAAGATAACAAAATTATATAAATAAATATGATTTTAATAAACAATATGTTTAATAAGAAATATGTAGTCAAATTCTCTTAATTAGAGCAATTCTTTATATGAATAAAGCTTCTCCTTATTTATTGTTTATTAAAATCATATTTATTCCATAATTCATCATTTCATCTTTCATATAAAACTTATTTTGAATACATATATTTCTTGAACATAATTGCTTGATATGTGTTGAAAATTATCCATCAACAAAATTTTCTCTAAGGATTAAAAAGACGGATTAAAAAGCAATTATATATAATAAGCCCATTGTAGAGAAGTGACGGACCTACGTCATCACTATTTGATGTCACGTGATGCAAAGTTGCCAATTTGCTAAAATTATAACTATTTAAATTATTTTTAAAAACCCTTAAAAAATTCATAACTTTCTTATTTAATGTCCGATTTTGCTCAAACTTTTTGTGATATGTTCGTCTAATTTTTGCGCTTTTAATCAAACCAAGTTATTTTTTGGCCTGGAGTAACCGTTTAAGAGTAAAACTGTCTTCAGGTGAACGGTGCTAATTTGCAAACTTTTTTAACAGGCCTAGATCTGTCGACAAATGCGAAATTTCATAACTATTTATCAAATTAATCAACCTGATTTCGAAGACATTATGAAGAATATAACGTAAATGTTGAACTTCATTTGAAGTTTAGAGCATCAAGATGAACACTGAGCAGCCCCTCCGTAAGTATATATATCCTTTACCCTCCAGCCCACCCTAAAAAGTTACAACTGAAGACTCGCGCACATTGATTGCAATCGTTCTAGAGCTTCTCCCAGTGTATCAGTAAGATAGTGTTGATTGTTGAAGCCAGCAGGTCTATTTTTAAGTGACAAAATTGATCTTCTGATGAAGACTGCTTGTTCCAACTTGATTTCTGCCCCCCCCCCCCCCTTCATCAGCCATCCAGACATCCAAGTCCTTTATAGAGCCATAAGTGTGACTCGCTTGCGACCAGCGCGCGAGCAAAATCGATCTTATTGATCGCAACAGGTCGTATTGACGCGGTCGATCTATTTGCTTTCTATTTCACTACGTAGTAAATTTGAAAGAAGAAATTGATTGAAAAAATGGCGGGAAAATGTGTATTTGTGTTTGTTGTGGCTTGCTTCAGGTTATAGAGTCAAGTGGTGAGCAATTTATTTCAAAAGCTAAACATTGTTAGGAGGAGAGGAATTAATTTTCTGATTTGAGAAGCTTATCATGTTAAACATAGGCAAAGTCCCATCTTCGTTGTTTTCAATAAATATTATAGGGAAAATCGGGGTGTTTTTTTTTGCAAAATGAGTGGGTATATTGATCTAGGCAAAAGCGTATGAAGTTAAGTATCTAAACTGCACTAGAATCCTGACTTGAATTGAATTGAAAATTTATCTCCATTTTCATAAACACAATAATCAGTACAGATATCAGTACTGACAAACATGACTAAGTAACAGAACAAACTAGTATAGTTAAACGAGACGAGTACTCGGAAAGCATAGGTTTAGTTTTATGTTTCAAGTTTATTTCATGCATTCACGTTACATATACATATACATATCATATACATGTAGTATTATATTTAAAAAACAATGCAATACATACAATATACAAGATGATAATATGCCATGTTTTTGTTTCCAGGATGTTTTCACTTCAAAATGTATAAATATTGTTTATTTTGAGTCGTCTGATGCAATTGTTATGCTATGATATTCAGTCTGTTCTATTTTCCACTCCCCCAGCAATCAAAAAAAAAAAGAAAGCGAAAGAAAATAATCATTTGCATATTTATATTTTAACGCAATTTTTATTCCTTTTTTTATCACATTTTTTTGGTCGTGGTGACAGAGTCGAATATCCGTTGACTAACTACAAATATCTTAACTCTCTCAAATACATTGCTGGTTATCATATAGTTACAAGGTTCCCAAATTTTATAGTTGCATAAAGCGTTTTTATCATGTTCATCTCTTGTTCAGTATGATTACATGGTCTACAAAGTGATCACTAAAGATTCATGCATTCAATGAAGAGAGTTTGGACCCTGAATGGACTGGCGTTTATAATCATGATGTTCTTAATATCATTAGGTATCAATAGCAGATTATGTTACTTTGTTCAAACTAATCTGCAAAGAATGAATGATGGTAAACTTCATGATTAAGCCTTTTATTGCAGGATAAAACACAGATTATTGGTCTATTATCTCTACTAATCCATGATTATTACTCTTTCAATAAAACAGGATGCGTGCAACTAACACGTCTAGACAACATTATTTATAAAGTTCTTTCAATGTTCGTTTTAACACGTGGATCTGATCCATAAAGAAAAGTGGTAACACCTTCATAAAAGCCGGCTCAAGCCTTGCTCTGAGCGCCTTGATCGTCTAAATAGGATAGAAAGTGCGCTATATAAAACCCATGTATTGTTATAATCATTATCATTATGTCAGCCCACCGTTTTGGAAAATAAAAAACGCTCCCGACACGCACAAAGTCTAAAGTCATACGATGGACTGACGTTCGACGTGCGCGCCTTTTAAAAGTGCCTGCCGAATGCTAGCCGTATGTCTCATCAGCGTATATACCTGTATACTGTGCGCTCGGGAGCGATTTTTAATTTTTTTTAAACGCTGGGCCGACGCGGGCTATAAACGCTTAAAGCCATTGTTTAACATTGTTTTCATTTAAAAAATTCTCAACTGCCAGATCCTAGAGGTTAACTGAATGGTTGATGGTGCATATAAACCAAACTGGGAAAATATTATGCTTTAAAATCAACGTTTAGTGCTTGAAACAAGCGAAAATCTAAAATCTATAACTTTCTTTATTTTTGGATCCTCTGTTGATTTTTCATCTATCTGAATATACATTTGTATCTAGATAGGACAGACAGTTTGGTTTGAGAAATTTTTAGATTGTGCAACTGCAATGTGTGAGTCGGCCTTAAGATTATTACGTAATCAAAGGGGGAAAAAATGGTTGATGGACCTAAAAATCTACTGCCATCAGACAATTGGCTGTTTTTCCGGATTGTCTTTGTAGTGTAGCGCGCTTTTTCAAGTACAACCTCACATATTCAATATTTCAGACGATTCGACGCATCTGTTTCTTCTCTTGAAAAGAAGTGACGCTATTTTTGCTAATCTGCTTCCTAAATCATTCTTCTGTCCAAAGTATTTAGCAGATAATAGAACAACACTATTGTGCGAATGTAAAGTGATCGTTATTTCAATGAGCAGATTGGTTGATCTTATAATTTCAACAGATTAGTACTGTATAATGTAGACTGCTAGACGTGATAATCAGTGATAATCACCCGTTTTGTCATCATAATTGAGGGAAATGCATTCAAATGAACTGAGTGATTAATATAAAACATAATGGTTTATCATTGAATCGCTCTGATATCAAACCATTGAAATGGTTGGATCGAGTGAGTACAATCCATTTTAAAAGAGTACTTTCAATGTTGCTAAAGGTAGTTTGTATTTTTGTTTCTATAATTATATGCTTGCTTGTTTGGATTAAAGTCAAAACGATGACGACATGGTGTTGATATCCGTCTAAACAGAAAAGTGGAAAGCTTATTTATATCTAAAAAAAAATAAAATAAATATTGCATATCGATGTGAGATTCATCTTTATATTCTTGTCGAACAGAAACTAAAATATTCACTTTAAAGTTGTTAAAACTAACGTTTAAAGATAATGCCACAGGAATGTGGATAAATTTAACCAATCCAGCAACTATATATATATATTTCCCCCTTTCTATGATTAGCATTGTCAAATAACTCTTCTGGCATCATTTCTGCCCAGCATGCCAATTTTAACTTTCTTAATTTTTATTCTTCACATGCATATGTGTCAGATTTTTGCCGCATGTTGAGTGTTAATCAAAACAAAATTAAATTCACTTTAATTCAATTTTGTTCGATAAAGAAATAAAACTTTTGAAAATTAAGTAAGTAGCAGCAGGCTTAACATATTTTGGTAAATTAGCTTTAAAGAAGCATCTCCATGCCTTCTGCTTAAGCAAAATAGTTTTTCTCTTTGTTAACATCTTAATATCTACTGAAGATGTACTATTACAACGCTTACGAGTTAAAACATATGTTTATTACAATCATACTCCTTATAGGGGGTATGGGTTTATGATACTTCAGAGGCTTCAAAGTCCATTATTTCGCCCTATCGCATCCTTCACTTTGGAAACCTCGCTTGCCTCCTGACCTAATGCCCCGATCACATAGGACCCCGGAAACAACACGATTCACCCCGACTCTTTGTTAATTCACAGTTAACTGCCTCAGAACAACGAGTCGGGGTGAATCGTGTTGTTTCCGGGGTCCTATGTAACCGGGGCTTAACCCCGCAACCCAAGAAATCAAGATAAGTTCGCATTTTTGGATAGAAATTATGAATCCTTAAGTCCTACTTGGCTACGAAAACTTGTTATGCAACAGGTTTAGATTTGCAAATAGCTTTGCCGCGTGTCTCAAATTTAT
>BQKZ01010822.1:5824-18900 GCA_036244855.1 Temnopleurus reevesii | reverse complement strand
TTCATCTTCACTCAGCCACTTGGCGCAAGTAAGATTTTATACCTTTAGCAAAGTTGTCTCGTGTGCAGTCATGCGTGCAACAATACCAATAAAAGTTGTACCAAAATATTCTTTGGAGAATACTCTACCAGGATATACCACCAAATTTTGGATTATAATTTTATGTTTTGAACAGGACGTCATCAAAGTTGGAGGACATTTTTTTTGACTCACTCTGTATGCTAATGAATGTAGATATCTGTTATTCCTTTATAAATCCTTGGAATCCAGTTTGTTTTTCTTTGGTGCTATGTCTGGCAAGTTTTGGGGTTGTCAAGAACAACCAGGTTTTGAAAAATGCATGAAATTATGCATCAGCTTTTAGTTTCGTAAACCTGCCGAAGTTGGTGATGTGTATATATGCCAACAATGTACACTGCACTTTCTTACAAATTTTGACATCTACATGTACAATGTAGATTGTCATGCCTTTACCGGCTGTCGATCAATAGCATTTTTTACACATCATTGGAGGATGTACATGTAGTTTGCAAGCATAGACTCTTGTCTCGGGGTTCTCAATTGCATAGTGCAGAGTCTGTTGGCAAAGACTACTCTAAGGGGGTGTTGTTCAAAATCAACTGCAAATCAACTGCAACTTTGCAAATGGTAACGCGTATTTTCATTCGCGCACAGTATGTGCATGTAACAAGACGAGCATGAAACAATGATCTTGATTGGCGCGTTCTGATCAACTGCAACTTGCGATCAATTGCAACTTTTGAACAACACCCCCTAAGATTGCTTCCAATCATTATTGGACCCCTATTCTTAGTGGGAAGAAGAAGCATTGCAGTCTGTGATGTAGTCTACGATTGCAGACTCTGCATCATGCATTCATATGCACACACCGAAAGACAAAGGGTCTGTGTCTGCAGACTATCCAGGAGGTGGCAATTCCATCACATTCTGTAATTGAAGCAAGCAAACCTATTGATGGATAGATGTTTTCTGGTTCCAGTTTTTTTCAAAAGAAAAGCACAATTTCTTAACTTAGGGAGCATGATTTTTCCGAAATAGGGCCAAATTGTGGTGTGTTTTTTGTCATCACTGTTCATAAACGACCTTTGTGCGCAGATTACGTGTACACTGTACATGCAGAGATGCCAACTGTTCAAGATTGCATGAGCTGTATTTTCATATGATTTCAAGGCTGTCATTACATTGTACATAAGAATTCATGGCTTGGAGTATGGGTACTATTGTCATGTTATCTCTCACTTTTTGTTCAGTGGTTTCATTATTCGCATACATGTAGATATAATGTTTATATCATGTATATTGCATAACAGTTGAAATTGTAGTCCAATTGAGGACTCTGTGTCCCTGTAGTGCCCACCTCTACAACACACAGGGGCTACATGTACAGGGCACTAAACCACAGAGTCCTTATGTAAACCTATAATCATGCTTACCCCTCTGATCGCGCCTAGCTACACTCTGTGGGTGAGGGTTTTGCTGTCCCTGTGTGTTCAGTGCAAGAGAATATGCAGAGGTGGGTGCTATCAGAGCACAGAGTCCTCAGCTGGACGATGCAGTCTCTGTGTGTTCAGTGCAAGAGAATATGCAGAGGTGGGTGCTATCAGAACACAAAGTCCTCAACTGGACTATTTACATTGCTGTACATGTACATTTACTACCACATGTACTAATAAATGGGAGTGGATATTATGTCAGCAGCTGGCATACTCTAATTAATGGCTGAAGTGAATGGAGAGGTGACAGAAATTGCAATAATGCAATTCACAGGCATAATGCATGTAATTTCAAATTAATAGTGTCTTCTTGTCTAAATGTGAGACTATACATAAGCTTCTATTTCGGCAGCATATGGAGATTACAGTAGTCTACCATGCAGACCCTTTGCATTGCCAACTGCTGCACCAGTAGACTCTTGATTTTAAGAATTTATTTATTTTTCTTCCACAGTCTTGTGAATAGTGCATCGTTGAGTTACCCAAAGAAGAAAGAAAATATCTCAATGTCGCCTTTAAATTCGGTTTACAAGAGTCCCGCTGAGTTTAGTATTTGACTTTCGCGATTGAAATATGTCTGGCATTTTGTTTGCAGTGTGAATTTAAGTGTAAAGAAAATGATTTAGATTCTTCCTGTTTATTTAGGTTGATCTGTAAGAGTTTATTCCTTTCTCTGTTGTTTGATCAAAAGGGTTTGCCTCGCCGTTGCCAAGTATAATGATCTGTGTCTGTTCAAAATGTACATGAGAAGTCAAAAAAGGGCTTGAGCTTTCGATCCTAGCAGAATCTTGATCATAAGCAAAATGACAGAGAAATGAAATCAACACACAAGTATATAGAAAAAGCTAATAAAAGAGGGAGGTGGAGAGAAATAAAAGAACAGGATGTGAGGGGCAGCCAATCACAGAGCAAGGAGGGAAGAATAAAGGAATTCCTATGTTAGAACAAAGGAAGGATGACCAGCTGGGGGAGAGCGCGGGACAAAACAAAGAAGGAATTAGAGAAGTGTGAAAGTGGAGTGGGGTGAGAAAGCCAAGTGGAAAACTATAGGTAAACATGCATGACACATGCAAGAAAAGAGANGGGGGGGGGGAGAAGAAAAAGGAAGAATGTAGGGAAGAGAAATGTGAACAAAGTAGGGATGACAAAAAAAAAATGAATATATAAATGTATGAGGGAAGTCCATAAAGTTACGCTCCTCATATTCTGTGCAAATATAAAACAATAAAAACTATTTTTTAAGCACAGTATATGTAATCACTCAAAGGAGAATATAGATCAAAGATTGTTCAGAAATGAAAATTGAGCAGAAAAAATACACAACAAATATCTACGAAGAACAGTTTTCGACAATGTCATGCAAAATTGTAGTTTTTGGAACAGGTGCGCATTGCATGCAATGTACATTTGAGATTTGCCTTTAATGGTACAAGTCCACAACTTTGGGGAAAAGAATATTGATTTTAGAGTTTCACAAAGCTTTAAAAACAATACCATTATAAAATAAAGAAATGTGCTATGACGTTTATAGAGTAAATTCCAGAATTGGTAATGTCAGAATCATCATTCTGTGACCGATGAATAATGACGCGATAAAACATTTACATACTTGTGCAGTGTGCAATCACTCCATACAAGAACAAACACAAAAGGGCAAATATTTTGAGAATCAATTGGGCGTTCATTGACACAGAATCTCACAAATACCCTCACCCATGCAGGTTCCGGCCACCATTGTTTTTACCACAATTCATATCAGAGTAACATTTTGTGAGAAAAAAATGATAGATTTCAGCTTTTCAGGCACTTGTTCAAGTTGTCTCCTGATTTTGATAATACATGTATCGGAAATTGGAAATGTTCATATCAAAGTAACATTTTGTGTGTTGAGAGAAAAGGGATAGAATTCAGCTTTTCAGGCTCTCAAATTGTCTCCTGATGTTGGTAAATTTGGAAATCAGAAATATTAATATAAAAGTAACATTTTGTGCGTGAGAGAACAGTGATAGAATTTAGCTTTTCAGGCACTTATTCAAGATGGCTCCTGATATTAGTAATATTGGAAATTGGAAATATTCATATCAAAGGAACATTTTGCATGTGAGAGAATAGTGATGAAATTTGGCTCTTCAGGTACTTATTCAAGATCTCTGTGACATTGGTAACATTGGAAATTTCATTGGAATTTTTTTTCCTTTCATTATCACCAAGTTACACTGTACCTATTGAATAACTTATCAAACTGGAATTATTCTTATGCTGATTGATATAAAGGTCTTTTGACAATAATGCTCAATAATGTACATCTTTCTTAAAGTTGTTCTTGATTTCTGTGTAAATATTGTATGTCTCATTTAAATTAAATTACATGTACAGTTTTAGTTTAGATTAGATTATTTAAACCATATCAAACACAACATATATAATGTATAAAAAGCAAGTGCACAGAAGAGCAAGTACAAGTACAAGTACATGTGAATCATGTGATGATGATGATGGCCTCTTGTATAGCGCCGGTACCCGCCACAGCTGGGCGCTCATGGCGCTTGATTACTCAAAAAATAATGTCTCACAGATTTCAATGTCCTAATTAGTGCTGTGGTTTATCTTTCAGTCCAAGAACTCCCAGTGATGGTACACTTTGGTTATTCATGTGGTATATGTGCCTTACCACTAGAGAGCTGTACAAATTCCCATCTCCCTGTTATCACTATAAAAACTCAGGACAATATACACGTGTATGTCCCAGTGATCCTATTCTCATTCTATTCTCATTCCATTATCTTTTAGGGGTGTGGTTCAAAATCAACCGCAAATCAACTACAACTATCCAAATTGTAACATGCATTTTCATACGCGCATGATATGCGCAGTCAACAAGACGCGCATGAAGCAATGATTTTGATTGGCACGTTCCGATCAACTGCAACTTGCAATCAATTGCAACTTTTGAACAACACTCCCCTAAATCTCCATTAGACAGCTACCTGTTATCAGCTACCTGTTATCACTATAAAAGATGTGAACAATACACATATTGTATACATTCCATAATAATAATAATAATAATGAATGGCTTTTATATAGCACTTATCAACTCTTCATTAGAATTCTCTAAGCGCTCTACAATTGCAGCATTATTACCCTGGCTTTAGCAGTGCAGCTATCAGGCGCATCATCATTAGCATTATATAGTATAAAAAAAGCAAATAATTCTTTTATTGCACTTTATCTGTATTCATGGATATCAGAACACAGGCCAATGACTTTCTCCCGAATTGATATTGAAACGTGTTTTATTGGATTAATATTGAATTTTTGTTCTTTTTTCCCCATAGGAATCAACGGAGAGGAGTGAAGCGTGAGGCAAGATTGACAGCTGAATACACATGTCTTTTTTCCATGGTGAGTGGACATGAACAGTGCTTCAAGGAAAAAGTTTAATATCCCCTCCATTGTGTAACAACATGTACACATGTACATGTACATGTATGGAGGTTAGTTTCTATATATTCAAGATGGCATATTGTACATTTATGCAATTTTACTGGGAAGATTTTGTGCAGAAGAGCATCATGCACTGCTTTTCCATATTCAATACAGTTTTTCTGTCTGAAATGTTCATTGATTTGATATGTTGGCAGGGAGGGGAGGGGTAGGAGTTGAAACAATGCCCATTGATGTTTCATATAATATATTCAGAAATCATTTTTATTTATGCTACTTCTTGAAACCCCACCCCCTCCCAACACAACTCTGCCTTTTTCTAATCATTCAAATAGTCAAGATTTAGCAATAAAGCGTCATGGCATGGAAAAAGATGAAAAGAAACTTAGTCAAGAAGATGAGATTAAGTTGAAAATATACAACCTGTCATCTAATAAAGAGGTTGAAATTAAGATTGTTGTATTGTCTATTGTAAAATCTTGAAGGTTGGAATGATTAGAAAAGGCAGAATTGTGTTGGACACTTTGAATCTCATTCGGAACGAAAATTTACATGTGCCATTGGTCAAGCCCCATTCACATAGAAGACAAAAATGGATGCAAAATGTTTGAACACGACTTTTTGTTCAGTTCAAAGTTAACTGTCTCCGAACAAAAAGTTTTGTTCAATCGTGTTGCTTCTATGTGACTGGGGTATCAACAAAAGTGGTTTTTACAAGCACCTGAAATTATTAATGCAGTAATTTTTCAGCGTTATTTATTATTGTTTAACTTCAAATATATTTCCTTTCTGTCTCCAGTAACAATGACCAGTATGCCAAGGAACCAGGAAACACATAACAGTCACCTTGATCTTAATCTTCATCAGATCTGAGAAAGCTTCATTTTTAGTGACGCGCGAGTGCCAAAGGACAAAACTAGCCATGGGTTGCACACATTCCAGGTCCGAGGACCTCTACAAAAAGTCCTTCATCAATTCAGAGACGTTTATAGGAAGCATAACTGAGACTCCGGGGTATTTCAGTCGGACTGTGCATACGCTGGACTTCCTGGAGAACAAATTCCCCAATCCTGCAAAGACTGAGATGTCCTACAATGGACCTCCATCGCATTTGCAGAACTCGATCGACGTGCATCCGTTCTGGAGCGAGTTCGGTCGCGAGTTTCAGCCGACGGATCGATTCAATGATATGTCCGAGGGCGATGTCCCGCGAGGGTTGGTTCCGGGGACAGACACCGCACACGAGATGAGGATCCTGGAGCAGAAGGAATCCATGAAGGACTTGCGAAGTCAGGTGAAGGCTAAGATGGCACAGGCAAGGCCCATTCCTGAGGAGGAGAGGGAAGAACTAAAGCAACCAAAGTCCATCGAGGCTCATGATGAAGTAGACTCTCCTAGCATCCCACCGCTGCCACCCAATAAACCCGTCCAATCAAAATCATCCAAAAGAACAAACGAAAACTCAACGAAAACAAAGCATTCCACGAAAACAGTAGCGAATAGTCTATCTGATAAAGATGCTGGGAGCTTCCAGGCTGAAAAGGCGGCTTTAGAACTCTTAGACTCTGTTATTATGGAGAGCATGAACCTTGATGATGAGGAGGATGAGGAGGATGAAGCGGTGGTTATGACTCCTCCTATTATGGAGGACAGTAATTGGTCACTTGGGACTGAATCCTTCATGAAAGCCGAGCTTAGGAGACGAAACTTGGACAAACCTGTTCCTGGCGTGATGCATGATGCGAGCAACAGGAACCCTGTATTTAAATCCGAAACGGATTTATCAACTAGCGGAGGACAAAATGTCTTACGGACATCCATGTATTTACCGGACGCAAATTTTATGAGCCCGCACAGTGCAGCTGCCACATCGAATCAGCCCCCAGTCATGGCGTATAAGCTTGAAGCGGAAAAGCGCCGAAAACCCCCTCAAGTGCGCCCTCGACCAAAGAGCACTCTAGGTTTAACTACCGAACACACATTGAACAAACGGGAGAGTAACTTGAGCATCGATGGTGGCGTTTTTTCAGATAGCGGGACAACGAATAGTGCGTCGAGCAACGACAGTGGAATCGGGTCAGGGGGCGGAGTAAGAGACTTGGTGAAGATATACAACGAACAGACGCATTCGTCGTCCGTAGAACCCTCCTGGAAGCGACATTCAGCAAACCTTGATAATTACGGACGATCAAAGGGGGCGAGGGCGCTAGAGCATAGCGTTAGCCAAAAAGAAAACTTGCCATTGGACGACAACATTCGGGTGCCGAAGAATTCTGCCATCTTGGAGGAAATTCGTAAGGAATTACAGATAAACATGTCTCCCTAAATTTGAGTCTGACTTGTAGATTGTCAGTCAAAGTGTGTTGATTGTCCTTTATTCTTGAAGATTAAAAAATAAAATCTAGGAAAATTTGCTCCCTCTTTGAATAATTTAGAGCACATCGAATTTTAAAAGCTAATCCATCAGAAGACAAAGTCTCCAAAAGTAGGTCAAAGACTCTGGTAAGTGGTCATCCATTCACCATAGTCTTTGACCTACTACTACTAGTAATACATTGACCAACTTGTCAACTCAAATGCCGTATACATGTAATTACAGTCTAACCTTGTTATAACGAGGTCGTTGGGACCAGAGGAATTACCGCTTTATATTGAAACCTTGTTATATCAGGGTCAAAATACAATAAAATACAAAGAGATGGGACCAGGAAAATTACGAGAGCTCGTTATATCAGTGCTCTTTATAATGAGGTTTGACTGTATCCAGTTTTTTCCGCATACTTTCGGCTCCCAAATGTAATCATGTCAAATATTCATGCTCCTAATTTGTATTCATATTTATAATTACATAAGTAGAGTACTTGTTTGTATTCATATTTTTAATTACATAGACAGAGTACTTATTTGTATTCAGATTTATAATTAAAACGAAGTACTTGTCTTACAATTAAGTATTGGGATTTTTTCATCTTTATTTACTTAATTGAAATAAATCTGTACTTTATAATGCAGTTTCTTCGGTACTAAAATGATATTAGTTTCCCATCCAATGTATTGTTTGGCGAAAATGTGATGGTTCATTTAAACAGGAATGTCTTCAGCACTTCCCTTTTGTTCATGTTTGGCATAAAATCAAGATCACCCTTAAAATTAACTGTAAAATGAGAACTGCAAAATCATGATTATCCCAGTTATTCATGAAGTGAAGTTTAAAAAAGTATAGAACTTGAGCTTTTTGATGACTTTTTAATTTCACTTTACTCTACAGCTATCCTTTATTGGATTAGAAGTTTCAGCAGTTCTCTTTATTTATTTATACATTAGGTGAATTAAAAAGAAAGAAAGGTGTGAGTCTGACATACAAAACTTCTTCCCCTTTATGGGATTGGGTAGACCATTGCAATCATACAGTTTGAAAATACGAATAGGAAATATGATAATGCCTCAAAGATATTGCCATAAAATCTACATTGCTTAACGAACAAGTGTGTTCTTGAAAATTTGGTTACAAAGTCAAGTTTATGATCAAAAGAATTGATGATTTGTCAATGCTTATAATCATTTAAATGTTCCATTTTCTTTTAGGGATGCCTTGTAATATCCAACAATTTTTCATATAATAGTCATATTTTTCCTCTTTAATCAGATGAAGTTTGAGAGAAAAACAGAGGTATAACTGGTACTGTGTATTGTCCATGTGGGAAAATACACTTACTTCTAATTTTTCCAGAAAGTGTGAGTTCCCTAAAGTGGGGGAGAAAAAATAAGGGGTTAACTTGTGATTGGTCCATGTGAGAAACTACATGTATTAACAATTTTGTAATACATTTGGATGGAAATATTGGGGGTAAATGGTAATTCTTACTATGTAAATTCTATGTGGGAAACTACACTTCATACCAATTTTTGCATACATTTGGAGAGAAAAAATGTCTGTTTTGTAACTGGGAATTGGTACCATGTAAATCCTATGTGAGAAAATGCATGTATTGCCAATTTTTGGTTCTATCTGTACCCTGAATTGTATACATGTTGAAAAATTACTCCATTATAAATCTGAACCCCCCACAGAGTGGTCACAAAGCTTACATAGTTTTTTTTACCTCTTCAGGACTTGAAAGTAATTGTGAAAATTAGTTTGAAATTTATTTTTTACTTTGAACCTGTATTGTACAAACACTAATTTATACCAGTTCTGTGATTATTTACATTAATTGTGTATTTGTGACATATTTATATTTTAATGCCTTTGTAATTGGGTGTGGGTAATACTTTTTCTCTCCAAGTATTTATAAGATTTTTCCTTCATTTTAATATACCTTAAAGTAATTATTGATATGTTTATTGATTCAAACCTTTCTCAAATTTATCTTAAATTGATTACAGCATTATACATGCTTCTTTAATGGCACTCAGTTACTAATACAGTGGAAACTCAGTATAACGAGGTACTTTGGACCATTAACCTTGCTACAGCAGGGTTAAAAAACAAGAAATTTCAAAGAACTTGAGCCAAATTATTACCTCTTTATATCAGGAATATTGTTCCATGAGATTTCTTTTTACCAAGTTTCCAATGTAGTCCAATGAAACTACTCTAAATCTGCCTGGCAGATGTATATATTATATTTATTTTTTTTATGAGAATTGGGTGAAATATTAGCATTAATTACTCAAGGTGCTATTATAATTGTATATTAATATGGGTATCAATTGACTAATCGAATCAGCCATCCCCTTCTTCGAATCTTTCTCAGTCTTTTTTTTTGGGGGGGGGGGGTAATACCATTGTTTTTTTTATAGACTGATGCTAGTCAAAGGATAGTGTTGTGTGAAGAGAGAGAAATTCTGACATAGCAACAATTAAGCTCTATTCTATTGACATTTTTTGTTCATCTTTATGGAGGGAAAAATGATACAATATGTGTTCCCTCACATTGAAATTACCCCCTCCCCAACTTTGTCTTCTCAACTTTTAATCCATTTTGCATTTGTTTTACAAGTTTATTTTACATCAGAGAATATTCTCATTTCTCTCTGAGATTATTCAATACATGGTAAGTAATACCATTATCGCAAAACAAAACGAACATGTGGTCTAGACATCTAATTATAAAGCCTTTTGAAAAAATCTTAAAATAGGGAAATGCACCCTTTATGAAGAAATTGTGGGGTGGAAATCAAGTATCATACTTTTAACTATTCTCGGGACCAATCCGTTAGAATGCACCCAATAATTGGGAAGTTTGGAGACCCACTTTCGGTACCCTTTTAGTCACACCTTTGCATAGATATCAACAGTTCCGGAATATGCACGACAGGACATATCTAAGTGACTGACTAAAGAGTATAATTGTTGGCATGTTTTGGTTGAAAAGTTTAGATATTCACATTTTAATTTTTACCTTCTGCATTTTCTAGGGCCTGTAACATCAAATAGATAACAGTTAATTGAGCATTGTGATTAATTGAGCATTTATTGTATCTCTAAGGTATATGTTTTACCATATACTTGCGATTAATATTTATCATAGGCTTAATTGCAACATCATTTATGTTACAGGCCCTTAGATTGGTTGGTGTCTCTTTCTTTAGAAAGAATACACGTATTTTGAGTACATATCTGTTGCTTGTTCTCACTGTAAAAATGCTTTTCAGTTTGTGTGTTTTCTTTCAGCAGTTAGTGTGCTTTTTTATCTATTACAAGAATACAATGATCATTTTTATATACAAATATATATTGAACATCTCATTTTCTTAGCTTTTTATATACATTTCATTATGTAATCATAAACATGTAATTTTTTTTTATTTTACATTGTTTTAAATTTATGAAAAAAGCATTTGTATTGTATTGAATTTTTACATTCACCATTATTCAAATATTAATACCCTCTGTTTCTCGGAAACATAAAATCTTGAAACTTATTACTATTTGAAAAAAAAAGATGTTGAACATGTACATATATATAGGTATAATTCTCTGTTTTATGAAAGGGAGCTTTGTGCCTTTATTGTGTAAGCCCACCATTCCACGTAAGAAGTTTGTCTCAGTATTGTATGTATAGTTACAGAAGGTAGTATTAACCATTTGATATATCATCATGTTTTAACTTTACCTAAAATAGTTAAAAGGGCTTCAAATGTTAAAAATATAATTTGTGTATTTCTAACATGAACTGAATTAAGCCCCGATCACATAGGGCCCCAGAAGCAACACGATTCAACACGACTCTTTGTTCGGAGGTAGTTAACTGTGAATTAACAAAGAGTCGTGTTGCATCGTGTTGCTTCGGGGCCTCTATGTGACTGGGGCTTTAGTACTTGCGGGTTTGAAAATAATGTAATTCATAATCGACTTAGGCTCCTATAGAATGGTCACACTTTTCAGCATGTATACAGGAGTGAGAGGCTTAATTCAATAACTGAAATCTACTCATGCATGAAATTGATTACAGTGTGTTTGAAAACATTCAAGACACTGATGCATTATGTCATTTGCATAAGTGTAACAAATTCATTTCACTGTCATATATGCATTAGAGAGTGATACTTAACTTATTTCGAGTACATGTATGGGGTGTTGCTCATAATCAACTGCAACTTTGCAAATTGTAACGTGCATTTTCATTCGCGCATGATATGCGCATTGAACAATACGCGCATGAAACAATGATTTTGATTGGCACATTCCGATCAATTGCAACTTTTGAGCAACACCCCTATAGTGTATTTCGTTATGAATGACTCAATGCACAACATTTTATCTATGGGTAGATCTCCACTATGAGCAGAAGGGACAAATGATTTGGACAAAGCGAACAACTTCATTCAAGCCTTCACAAGAGCTTCACAAACGCAAACGAATGATGCTTCCTTTTTATTCAGTGAACAGATGTGACATTTGTTTGACATTCATAAGCATAACAAAGAGAGAAGGAATCTTTTGCATGTGCATCAGCTATTGTGAATGCTTGAATGGGAGTTGTTTACTTTGTCAACATCCTTTGTCCCTTCTGTTCATAGTGTTCCCAAAACATTCAGGTCTGGAATTGTTTTACAGAAAACTCAGTCACTATTTATTCCTCAAATTGGTCATTCAAAAACGTTTATGTTATGATGTTATTAAAGGCACTCAATTGTTGAAAAGTGAGATTTTACCTCAGAACATGCCAATTTTATGTGAAATTAGTGAATATTAATGTTTTTCACATTGCCAATTGACGGATGTATGACAATTTCAGTCATTTTGAAAATGTCTCTGTGACAAAAAGCAAATTCTACACGGCCACAATGGTCGTATTCAACTTTTTTCTCTATTTCTGCTCATGCATGTGGTATGTCCATATATTATTTCGGAATCAAAACCGGTTGATGAAAATGAGAATGTGTTATACTGTCCCTGCTGTCCTGTGAGGGCAAAATATTGTGGAAATACGATTAATGTAATTTTTTATATATTTCATTGGATCAAAATTAATTCAAACAAAAACAAAATGGAACAATGAAACAGTAATTAATTTCCGTTTCAATACATGTCTACTTTGAGTAGGTTGACCATACTTTATATTTCATAAAAAATGTATAGGAAATACATATTTATTTCAGTTCAATCAAAGTCTTGTTAACGTGTTATATATTATTTGCATATTTAGGTATTCAATATTTATGTTTCATAATGTTTATTTCAACATTTTAGCTAAAATTCTTCTATCATCTTTGCTCAAAATCCTCTTTATCCAGAAATATTCATAGAAATTGATTATACCCCGAAAGGGCAAGGGAAATATGAATAATATATTGAACAGTCATTTTCATGTAGCGTTGTATTCCATTAAGTATCATTATTATGAAGGGCCTCATTACATATCATTGGTTATAATAATAATTATTGTCCTTAATGTTATATCATCTTTGTCCACGTTGGTTATGTTATTAACATTTGTATATTTCATACGTGTATACATTATCGTGTGTACATTTAAGTAGAGTCCATATCATGATGTAATATGCCAATAATAGCATTATTATTATAACTATTAAACAGAGACAAATATTCAGATAATTTTGATTGCCTATTCCTGTGTGTTTTGTTGCTTTCATTTGCCACCCCCC